>WTSP01004665.1:0-13528 GCA_025331215.1 Actenoides lindsayi | reverse complement strand
TCTATACTGAATTTAGAATAGAAATTTAATTTAATTTCTATACTGGCTAATTTAAAGCCAACTGCAAAAAATTAAACTTGATTTAGAAAAATGTGTAACAATCACAGTGACAACACTGATATTTAGAGTAGAACATTAGCTTAACTTGGTAAATAGAACAGAAATAGTGAGGCTTAAATAGGCTTTCCTAATGTTTACCACGGGAAGTTTTACCTAGGTAGCAGGACGCAGGTCATGAATCACACCTATGAAGCTCCAGTGTTAAAAACATTATACAAATTGTGCATTGTCTCTCATGTAGACGTAAATGTAACAAAACAGTGTCCATAAAATGTAAATCTTTTTTACTGTCAAGTATTGATAGGTGAATCAGAATGAATTAGTATTCATTGCAAAACTGAAAAAGACTGTGCCTCTAATAAATTCAGTACAAGCCTAGCAAAAAAGCCTGCTGTTATCATGAAAGCTCATGTTATCATGAGATTACAACAGACGTTGAGTGAGAATACGTACAAATTTAATGAAATGTAAAAGAAAACACTTCAAATCACAACAAATTTCTGTAGTGCCTTCTATTGCATCTCATCGCCTGCTAAGGGCTCTTGTCACGCTAGCTGCCATATTAAACTACATGGCAGTGCCACCACAGCAACATGACACACAACTGAAATTTTTTTTTTAACCGTAAGAGAGAAACTTGGTTCCATTAGAAAGAAAACAAAAACAAACAAACAAAAAAAAATTTAAATAATTCTGAAAAGAAACAAGCAAGTGTTCCCATCACAAATAAAATCACCATACAAGGAAATACTGCACGTTGATTGACAAATCAAAACGCCACAGGTTGAGAGCTCTTCACACACACGCACACGCACTTCCACTTACCTCAACAGCTCTCTTTATTTATGGTATCTGCGTGCCACTGTCCAGATCTTCGTTAATTATAAGTCTCCGAGCCCACTGGCCTGCCCTGACAACACCGTTGCCGTGAATCAGGACCAAGAGCTTGTCAGGATTTGTTAACGCATCTTCACTCATAAAGATAAAGCTCTTTGGTTCGCTCTCGGTCGCATCAACCTGCAATTACAGACAACAGGCACTTGTATGCACCAAGAGAATTTTGATTAAATTTGGATATAATTCTGATAACGGCATCTGTAGTTATAAAGTTAGCCACCAAAATGATACAAAAACTCTCACCATTTAATGGCCGTCTGTATGGATATTGTAAAGACTAACGTGTGCCCAGTACTAAATAAAACAAAAGCTAAAAAGCTGATATCTGCGCAACGTAACTTTGAAACACAAAAATGTACCACAGTTTGGAACAGTATTCCAAGGGGGATTTAAATCAAAAAAAGGGGTAAAAGGTATGCTAAAGCATTGGAACATCAGCTGTTTACAGAAATTTGATGGCAAAAAAGAAAGTCAATAAAAGAACAATCTGTGTGGGGAAAAAAAAAAACCAAAAATCAAGTATCCTGTCACCCCTGATATACCTGAAGCAACAATAAAATTCTTACGTAATACACAGAAAATGCTGGAGAGTTCCTTCTCAGTCACTTAAATACCGAATAAGCCACGTAGGAACCAGTATTGCAAATCTGTCTATCATCAATTAAATAGTATAGGCCTGCTAAAATACAGAAATCTGATTTGGGTCTACATAATGGCTTCATTAAGAGTTTTGCACCTGGGTCAGTGCTTAGCTGCTTTACGGTAGGAACACACCAAGCACCAGCTTTGATACTCAGTAAACTGTAATCTAATTCCAAGTTTTGCCCTTACTCTGGAGAGTAAAGCAGCACTTTTTGCTCAACAAAATCAGAAATTCTGTTTCACAGGTCTACTATTGGTTTAGCAAGCCTGCAAGTCCTACTGAATGTCTTTTTTTTTAATGAAGTCCATGAGGCTATTTGAACAAAAGGAACTGCCAAGTGGAAGAATGTAATGTCTCTCTCCAGCATCTGCCATAGTGCTGAAGACCTGGTTTCCTTCTCCAAAATGATGTTAACACCTCACATCCTCAGCTTGTGCCTTCTACACAAGGAAATGTACTCACCTTCTCTCACACTCTGTGCAAAAATAGGAAATATGGTGAAAAATACATTCTGTCGAAAAGAGTTTAGAATATTAAAGTAAAACAGGTACCATACTGGGGGTACACCCAGATTACACTGCTACTGAAGTGTCAGTATTGACACCTTAAGATTGAAGACATCTTAGGTAAAAAGTCAGACAATGCGAAAACTCACTACTTCACAAGATGCAACTGACTTTTGCACATAAATTGAAAACTTATTATAAGATAATTAAGAAAAACCACTGTGAATTTGTATGTCAAAGATATATCTTAGCAGTATGTTTCAGTATTTATAAACTGGTTTTTATTTTTTTTTTGTACTGAGGAAATACTAGGACTTAGTAATCATATGTACTGGAAGATATAACTAGTTCACACTCCTGAAAACACGTTCAGTTAAAAAAAAGATCTACCAAGATCATACAAAATAAGTCTTCATTCTTTTCCTCAAATTAATCACATTTGGAAACTTTTCTTCAAACTAATTTATCTTCAAACAGTAGTAATTCATTAGATCAGGCTTTCACCAAAGAACGCACATAAAGGTCACTCCTGTGCACAACCTTACTTTATTGACAAATCAATGTAGAACACCATTTAGTGCTAGACGCACAGAGTCGACATAAAATAATTTGTATTTATTAGCCACTTTCTCTTCTGGACCTACTCATGAACACTTATTTCTGATCCTTTATTTAAACACAAATCAAATAAATTCAGCAAAATGCTGAACTTCAAGTAGTTTAATTTAACGATGTGATTCCACATTGTTACTCACACGCAACAACAATCTTCCAATCATCTGTAGCTATGAATGTCAAACCAATTTAAATTCTGCTGCTTCAAAATTTACTCTTTAAAAGCACGGTTTAAAGTCTAATTTTCCTTTCCTCAACACTTATTTTTCCAATGCACAAACCACACATGAAGGTTTATGAACATATGTGGTTACGTTGAATTCTCTTGAGTTACGCTTTCTACACACATTATGATGCTCTCAAGTCGTTCAAACAGCAGATTACTTCTTCCATATGAGTTCTGCCTCAAATGAGCCATCACCTAATACAGCAGTATCAATCTACAGAGTATTTCAGCAGCATGATGGTTAGTATTTTGCACCCTGTATCAATGTATAGGGTAGAAGGAAACTACACTCGAAATCTAATCTTACCGACATTCATGCTACCACACTAAAACTGACTCAATTTTCAGTTCTTAGATGTTACTGACCCAAGGTGCCTGAGACCTAACTAGACTCTAGGGGTCTTTCATTTTGTGCATTGGAAGTTTTTAAGACTGAATGTTAAAATTTTAAAGAAAAAAAAAAAAACACAACCAAAAACTTAATATTTTTCTTACTTCCTGTTCAGAAACACAATAAAAATTATGAGCCTAGAGCCTACAAAGAAGTGAAACAGGTGCAACTTGTGACTGGAGGAAAGAACATCGTAAATAAATAGAACTGAAACTGAAGAGACGCAAAAACATTGTGAGGATTGTGAGCAGCTGGTGGAGGGAGAAAACTGCTCATTTGCTTCACAAGATAAGCAAGTCTTTGGTTACGTGGTTCTGCATAAAGCTCGTAACTCACTTATGTTACAGTCTTCACCATACTGAGTACCCTGGTTTGTAATTTTTCACTCAAAATCCTAAAAGCTGAAAGCTGCTAATCAATATTGCAAAACATTTGATCATTCCCACAACAACCTTAACAAACTGCTAACCTGTGGAAGTTTTACAAAACAAGTACTGACTGGACCTAGAACAGGCAAAAGGAACATGCACTGGAGATACCCGACCATTTTTTCTCAAGGAAGAATAGTTTTTGACTGTCTAGCAGATCAAGAGAACTAGTGAATGAAGTTTTTACCTACTGAACTGAAAGAGCAAAGCATTGACAAGTTAGAAGATTCTGCAGTGAGAAATTTTAGTGCCATTGTCAACAAAACACGTTAGTAATTATTTAAACTTACATCTCAGGCCTTCCCAGAAGCTGTTAAAGATGCATTTAATTCAGTAGCACCCTCTATTTGTCCTCAATAGCTAAAGAACAGCAAAGAATCAATCACTGATTATGCCATTAAAACCAGAAAAATACGAAGACTTCATCTGGATAAAAAAACTGCAGTCTTCTTAATATTTGTAATATAACCTTCCGCGGAGCACAAGATGAGAATTTAAAAAGAAATAATTGAACAGCTTCTCCCTGAATATGAGTCTCTTCATATAAATTTTCAAGCCTAGTAGTGTATGATGAACATTAAGAGAACTACAGTACCTTACAATAACAATAATACAACATGCATCTTGGCCTTCCTGTGTAGGAAAAAAAGTTTAGATTTATGTTTTGTCAGAGGTGCTGACCTAATAAAAAAATGGGTGAGCTTTCCTGATTTCTAAACCGCTTTTATTTTCACATCTGAAAAACTTCCTAACATGCCCAGAACTGAACTGACACCTGAGGAAGCAAAATAAAGACAGCAAATTGGACTTTGCATGTGACATTGAAATTAAGAAAGAACAGAGAATATGAAATGCTATCACCCTAAACCTTTGAAGCACAGCATTTCTGTACAGTACTACAACCATGCTGAAGAAAACCCTACTCAAATTACTCCACTTAACACAGTCCTGAAACACATTTCATGTGTTTAAACATCATTACACCGCCTACTTCATTATCAGCTGGCAGAAAAAGGAAGGCCAGTCCACCAACCTTCTGATCACTTGTGATGAAGTTCAGAAAAAAAACATATTTCCACATTCACTTCTAAAATGTTCACATCATAAGGTCACATAAGACCAGCCATCTTGGTCAGACCAAAGTACCAGGGTCCTCTTCCTGACAATTGGCTGGTTGCTTACGGGAACAGTGTGAGACCAGAGTCGTTACAGAGAGTGATTCTTCCCTCCAGCAGACATAACAAGAGAAGCAATGAGTAACTTTGGAGCCTCCCGAGCCAGAGTTTGTAGCTGGACAAGCCTGTAGAATAACTAGTTCAGTGAACCTACCCCACCTGAGTATTGTCAAGCGGGTTTTCTGAATGCATTTATACCTTTCTCCTTTACAGTATTCTACAGCAATGAGTTCCACAATATAATGGGGACATATATGAAATAGTAGTGCCTCTCTCTCAGCAGAGATCTCCTGCCTGATAATTTAAACTTGATGCCCCTTAGCTTCTCTATTATGAGAAAAGTGAAGAACCATTCCCTATTCATCTTCTCTACGCCTTTCATGATTTCATACATTTGTCATATTCCTTCCTCGGCCATCTATTTTCCAAGCTGAAGAATCTTTGTCTCATCTTTCTTTGTCTGAGAAGCATTTCATGCCTGTGATCATCCCTGCAACCCTCCTCTATGTTTTTGGGTTGCTTTTTTATATTCTTCATATCCTTTTTGCTATGGTGTCCAGACTCCACGCAGTGCTCAAGATGAGGGCCCACATAATGAGTGGAATGACGATGTTTTTCTGTTTCCTTCTCAACACCTCATAATTCCTAACATCCTATTTGCTTTGAGGGTTTTTGACTGCCATTGAGCAGTAACTGATGTTCTCAGAGAACCATTCACAATCACTCCAAGCTCCTTCCTGAGTTGCAATAGCTCATTTAGAGGCCACCATTGTGTTTACAGAGTGAGTTATTTTCCCCATAATTTCACATTTACCAGAATTGAATCTCATGTCATTTTATCATCCAATCGTTCCGCATCATGAAATAATTCCCCATCTCAGCTTCACGTTTAAGTATTCCAAACAATTTTGGAAAAAAGCAGGCAAGTTTGTTAGTTTCTATTAATTCTTTTTTCCCCTTTTACTTACAATGATGGCCTTAATAACGCTGCACCAGGAACAAATTCTTTCATCTGGAAAATACGAACACTTTTCTTTTAACCAATTATTAACTCGTAAGGGAATTCCCTGATTCCCTCCTCCTATGCTTTTTAAAAGCATTTGGTAAGCTTGTTGATAGTTCATTGGGAGTCCACATCCTCTTACTGACAAGATCTTTCTTTTTCGCATGATCTCTGACTCCATCAGTGAACTACAGTAGTTTTCATAAAAAGAAACCTGTACTGACTTTTCCTCCCGTACATTATTTCCTCCTGATACAGAGGAATCACTATGAATCACTCCCAGATTCCTTTCGAAGGCTATCACATTTCCTCTTTTTCCATTTCTCTGATGAAAACAGCTGATTTCAGCAGGATCTTTCATACTCGTTGGTTGGTTTGCAGCTTCATATTTGACTTTGCGCAGGACCCTGAGCTTAAAAACCATCTCAGCCTGCAATTTCATTATTGTACAATACACTGTACAATCCTAAGATCTCCTCTACTGATATGTCAAATTTCACACTGCTAAAGAAAAGAAAAAAAAAATAAAATAAAAAATAAATCAAGTGTGGAAAGTGGGCAAATAATACTGGAAATAATCATGTTAGTTTTCCTTATTTGAGACCAGCATTCCTTTTGCACGCAGCTCATCCACCAGCCTCATCAGCTCTTTTTTATTACTAGCCTTCACCTGGAACAAGATCCTCAAATCCAGTTTTGGGTGACCTTACCATGATTTTATCTATCACTGTCCAGCATTTACACTCTTTTTCTACTTTCCTTACTGGCATAGGACTTACTCTTGCTACAAGCTGTCTTATTACTTCTATTAGTCTCCTTTACCAGTTTAAACTATGTTTTTTTTCTGTGTTGTTTCTTGGGAGTCTGTCAGTGGTGATTTAAACATAGCCTTTGGACAGATTTAATTTTTCAGCTTCTACATACACAGTTTCCTTTTTCTCATTTTTGTAGGCCTCTTCATTACCTGTTTTTGATTGTGGTGAGGCCTTCCTATGCATAACAGTCATTAGTAAAGCACAGTGCTCATAACTTGTGCCAGATTTTCCACGCTGCTCACAATTAAACAGCTGCATGTATTTGGTGAGTTCTTACTTTGGTCAAGTAAATTATGACACTTTGCAGAAGCCGTAAGTAATACATCTGAGAATAGCTTCAATGTACTACTGACAAACTGCATCAGCACATCAGCACTTACTACATAATTTATAAGTGAGAGTAAATACAGATTAATTCAACACTGGGAGCTAGACAGGGCCATTCTTCTCCCAGGCCAGACACCCAAACCCCAGAGCCGTGCAGATGAGTCCCCAAGAGCGTGACAGAAGTGATGGAGGTGTTGTAATACTTATTCCAAGTTTGTTCATCTTCATTTTTTGAAGCTAACAGATCAGCTTTAGCAGCGCATTATTTACATGCATACTCCTTTTTTAACAAAGGACATTCAAAGAAAGTTCTCTAGCCTCATAATTCAGGCACTTGAGAGTCTATAAGTGACAGCTTCCTGGTTTCACAGAGAGAGGGTAACAAAACTTGAGGAAGTCTTTTGACACTCTGTTCGTTGGGGAAGGTCTGGTTCAGGGAGTACTTCCGTGTGCCAGAAAGGTAATGTGTCGAAAGCTTCCAAACCTCCCTGGTGCATGGAAGTACTTCTTGAACCAGACCTTCCCCGACAAGCAAAGGTAGTTGTGCAATGAAGTTGGAAATCACGACCAGCACTGCTGCCACAATGAACCCAACCCTCTTCTCTGTGTACAGAGGGAAATTTGAAGTGGGGAAATGTGTTCTCAAGCAGTCTTGGGGCATCAGAGCAGTCTGCATGGTTTAGCAGGCTGGGAGTACAGAGAAGAGCTGCTGCTTGCTCTCCATCTGCTCTACGGAGCTCCTAGAACAGCTCCTCCTGCCATGACCAGGAGACTGGCAAAGCCTGACTGGGAAACCTGGAGTAGCTTGGGCAGGTTATCAAAGCACTCCCCAAACAGCACTTAGAGAATGGAAATGGGAACTATGAAATGTTACAGAACTGCTGAAGCAGAGGACATTCTCCTTCTTTAGCCCAAATGGGTTTTCCTTGGCTGAATATGATGGACTGGCTGCAAACAACAGTAATGCAAAAGCTTCCTGAAGACCATAAGAATCCTTTGGGATAGTGATGGAAAACCTACACAGTACTGTCACACTACAGTCTCCCCTGTGCTGTCCAGTATAGACTACAAAACTACCTGAACATCATCACGGTATCACCTGTACTTACGAACACTCTCAAACGTGATCTTTGAGAGCGTCTCTTCCAAGGGGTGATCAAGTATTTTCAGTGAACAGCAGCAGCACCTTATATTATACAAATAGACCCTGCAGAAGTGTGGTTTAAAAAAATAAGACTTGGAGTACTCTACTGAAACTCAATTTGAGTTTCTTCCTCTGCGTGGAAAGGCGTGTTTGTTCTCTACACCCAGCTGCAGAGGTCTCAAAAAATTCACAAATGATTTCCAAATAAGCTTAATAATGGTTCCTTTATCAAAACTACCACATTTTGAAAATTATAGTATCTGGTAGGGGGAAGGAAAAAAAACCACAGGGGAAGTGAGGTGGAACCACGTCTGCAGATGCAGGCACACGGGGCGTGCGAAGGTCGCGTCCCGAGACAACACCCTGCACGGGGCCTTGGCCCAGGACCAGGTTGCAGGCTGAGCTTTTCACAGGTCCAAACACACAATGTCTCTTGGGGAAAAAAAAAAAAAAAAAGAGAAATTTATACTTACCGGGAGAGTAACTTTCTTCAAGTGGCATTCCTTTTGTAGCAGTTCATAAACATACTTAGTAATGATCTGAAAGACATTTAAAAAAAGCCAATAAAAATGCAAGTAGGTATTAAACCACTTACAGTAGTGGCATATGCAGGCAGATAACTGAAAGGGCAGCTGGTTAAACTTCTAAGCACTTGTTTTGCCACTTACTGGAATCCTTTACAACTAATTATAGAACGTGGAGCTCTACACAACCAGGTCACCTCTGTCCCTCAGAAAAGGCTGCTTCCCAGTACGAAGAAATTGTAACTCTACCTGTGAATCCACCACGTGCTGCTGGGTGAATAGTTATGTGTCTCAAAACTCAGGATTATCACCAATTAATACACACTCGGGGGGTACAAGAAAGGCTCTCCTTTGCAAGGAAATAAAATTAAAAGCAATCTTTTTTCCATAAGCAGGACTCCTGAAAACCCTCCCTCTCCTGTGCAGGTTCGCTTGACGAGCTACGTGGAGAGCTGATCTTTAGTCACCCTCAGCACAGGTTGCCTTGCCATTTCTATTCACTGAACAGGGGAGGGAGGGATGGGTCAAAGGTTTCTAAATAGAAAAAAAAAAACCAACCCTAACTGATTCCACACTATGAGGGAGTTTTAAGTCTCCTGCCTCCACGCAGAAATAAAATTGGAATTTCAGACCTGAAACAAAAGGAATTATTTCAAAGAGCAACCAAAAAGAAAAAAAAAAAAAAAGAAATCAACCTACTCACAGCGAAAGACTCAAGGGTCTCACACGTAGCAACGTTTTTCCACACTTCAATGTCTTGTTTAATATCTAGGGAAATTTTTTTTTTCACCTTTATATATTCTAAGAAGAAAAATGGCGATGCAGACGTAAGAACTTTCTAACTATTATTAATTTGGGAATTAAGCTGAGGAACAAACTAATGCACTTTGTCCATTTGGGGCTGTAAAAATGGCTTGGAAGTAGCTGCCCGGATTTCACTGGCTACAGGAGTTTAAAAAAAAAAAAAAGAAAAAAAGAAAAGTAAAAGAAAGAGGGAAAAAAAGTTCTCATTAAGAGTCCCAAATGGTGTGTGCCTTCCCTTTAAAGCTTGGGGAACTACGTTTAAATTCCAGACAGGACAAGATCTAAGTCCCAAAATATTAATCCAAGAATATCTGGGTACAAACCCAGCTGGTATTCTTTAGCCCAACTCTTCAAGGCCACAATTACAGCCAACTGAGCCCCCAGCACATTAAGCCACAACAGAAACAGTGCCGTCACAAAGCTCTCAAGTGATGGCACCTTAACACCACGCTATGAACGGAGCAAGCGGGAGCCAGGGCATCGTAAACTTCCATTTGAATTTTCCAGAGGCACAATTACCAAACAAAGTTGCGACGAAGCCCGAAAGTTTCCGTGATGTACATGTGAGCAAACACAACCTGCAGACGTTGGGAACACATTTCGGCAAGCCAGAGGAACTGGCGAAAGCTCATTAAAATCGTCGGCACGCGCCCCTCCCTCCACCTGCACAAAACCCCAACTTTTTTATTAGGATTCTGTGAATTCTTTGCTACCCTGCTCAAGCGCGTTTATTGACAGAATTATTTCTCCAAACAACTCAGGGTTTTGAAGAGAATCCGTCTTGCCGAGCATCGCTATCTACAGGGAAACTGCATTTGGAGAAGGAATTCAGCTGTGAGCGATGAGTTGATTTAAGACATGTTTATCCCCAGAGCAGTATGTTAGGAACACGCATACAGTGTAATTTTACCTCCAGGGCGAAACTTTTTTATGGTTCAACGAAATCAACTTCAGTGTAATGCCAGCAAGTAAAGCAGTTAAGTTCCCGCAGTCTCAGATGGTGATGCTGTACAGCCATTAAAATGACTCTAATGATAATATGGCCTCAAAGATAGGAATTTTATTTTTTAAGCCTAAATCCAGGCATCTACTAACCATCAAAAACACTAAAAGAACACTCGGAAGAGTTAAAAAAATTGCCATGAAGAAAGTATATGATTTTAGACACCGCTTGCAAAAATCCGCCCTTTTTAGCAGCTCTGTGTTTGTATCTATTTCTTCTATTCTCTCTCATCTATTTAGACTGTGATGTCTTCAGGGCAGAAGTAAACCTTTCCTCATTTCTTCCACAGCCTGGCTCAACAGGGCTCTGATCCTAACGGGCTCTTTATGCGCTGCTCTAATACAATAAACAGTGATATCAGCCTGAAAAATGGGACTGTTCAATCAGCAGAGCATTCTGCTGTAGCAAAGACTTAGCCTAATGGATGCTTTTCATAAGAGTAAAGGTGAAGAAAAGATGTGGTAGGTCAGAAGCTCAGATGCAGAGAGTGAAACTACGATCCTGGGGCAGCTCAGCACCTGGATGGTCTCCATGGCCCGGACAGACCTGAGCAAAAACTGATATAATCTGCCCCAGTATATATAAGACCATAAGAGGGTGGGGTTTTTTTGGCAGCAGCAGATCAGTGAGTTGAAGGATATCATCCTAGCAATGCCTGGTACCCTTTGAAGGATGGAGGGTGATACACAAGATTTCCTGAAGCAGCAGCAAAGCCCCAAATTTCCCAGAGTTTAAAACCTCACCACAATGGCCAGGTTTCCTGCACTTGGCAAGGATGTGCCTGGAAAATCTAGCACAAACCTGTCCTAAAGAGGAACACGGGCTGCAAGTAATGAAAATGCTACAAACCCAACGTCACATTTGGAGTTTCATGCCTCTCATTTTCAATTAATTTTCAATTACTTCTTGCGATTTTCCGGCCAATCTGTAATTTTGAAAAATTAACTTAAAATATGTATTTTTTTTCTATGGGCATTAAAGGAGAAGGGAACTGTGCTGTATTATTTACATAGCACCAGTTAGACTGAAGTATTACAAACCCATGCAACTGAAACGGCCACAGCTTCTTTAAGCAGCAGCACGAGCTCGTGCACGCTTGCATCTTCCCTTTGTTGTAGGGTGTTGAAAAGCATCTCGTGACTTCTCGCATGAGAAGGTGAGCACAGTTGCATTCTACCAACCCTCCTGGATTAATGATTGGTCATATGACTGCTCGTGACCGCAGGCCCTTCAGCGACAGAAGCTGTTCCATCCAGTCCCATGTCACTAACTCACTGGGAACCACCCAGCAACAAGTTGTCCAATACAAGCCACTCTCAAGGCAAACTGTTAACAGACAGCCCTACTCATGATGTTTGTACTAACCTTGGTTATTTACGCTTTTTCTAAGGCTCTTCAAACAATTAGGGTGTTCTGACACCTCAAGCAGCACGCTGAACTGTAATTAGAGGTGACAGGGTTGCTGGTGAGCAGACAGCACCATGTCCAAGATGGGAAAGGATAAAGAACCAATGGTAATGCTTGCCCAAGCTGTGTGCGATGAATCGCCTGATGAATGAAGGGAAGAAATGGCAGTTCTGTACTTCTTGTATGAGACATTGCAAACTTCAATCCCATGTAATGGTACCTCTGCTCTTGATTCACTTCTATCCTAGTTTGAGCTGGACCAGAACCGATGGGAGGACACCACCTGAAGCTCAGGGCAGCTCTTCACAGACAGGCTCTGCTTCCAGCAGCGACAACGCTCCGTGTTCAGAGCCACTGCCAAGGGCTGGGGGGTGCAGAAAGGCTCTGCCTCGCCCCTGCTCCTCTGCAGACCAAGGGCACTGCTCCATCTCATGCCCCAGGCTGGGGGGCGGTCGGTCAGAGGTGGCACCTGCGGGGAGGAGCGGCCAGGAGAGGGGACCCCAAACTGACCGGCCAGGGATCCCAGCCCACCTACGGCACGGGCACTGGGAAGCTGAGGGGGCACCAGGGTCAGGCTCTTCCTCACTGGCTGCTGTCCCAGGAGGCCTCCATCTGTTCTGCCTTCCATCCTGATCCATGTGTTCCTGAACCCAGTTCCAGAATCCAGCTCCTCAATCTAGTTCCTGTCTGGTGCTGGGCCCAGTCTGGGACCTCCCAGTGCCTGCTCCACACCATCAGTGGTGATGCTGATGGAATTGCCATCAGGTGGCTGGGTTCAATACTGGATTACTGGTTTTTTTTTAATATATTTCACTTTGCTCTTCTTATTTTCATTAAAGCTTGTTTAGTTTTCCGTCTCATCAATCTCTCTCCCATACTCCTTTTCTCTTCCTCTCTGGGAAGGGAGAGGAGTTGATAGAGACCATCTGTCACTTGTCGAGTGCTGGCCCAGTCCTAACCCTTGACAATTGCGGAGCCATTGTCTGGCTTTCCTTGAGCCTGAGGAACTTCCACAATAAATGAACCCACAGCTTTTCTTACTTTTGTTGGACTAGAAGAATTCCCAGAATGAAGGCAGGGTGATGAGAGCAGGGACCACAGCTGAGTGGAACACATCCTGAACACTAAGACGATCCTGCGCATATTAAAACCAGTAGAACCCAATCTCTGCTAACATTTCCTTTTCCAGCTTTCCTTCATCCACTGTGGCCAAGTGCTCACAAATAGCTTCTGAGGAGCTTGAAACAGTCAGCCTTCTGACTTATGCTGGATGTAACAGTGTGAATACCCCCAGAAGTACCTTTTCAAAGTGCTAGTGGTCCCAAATAGGACATCGACAAAGCACAATAATCTTATGGATTACTGGGAGATAGACCTATATTATGAACAGTGATCCTTCATATGGATCCAGAACACAAGCTATTTTACCATAGAATCACAGAATTGTTTTGGAGAAAACCTTTAAGATCATCAAGTTCACCCATTGCCCCAGCACTGCCAGGGCACCACTGACCCCTGGCCCTCAGCACCACAGCTCCATGGGGGGCTTGGAAACCCCTC
>WTSP01004664.1:0-60708 GCA_025331215.1 Actenoides lindsayi | reverse complement strand
TGCCTCCCCGTTCTCGCCCTCGAGGGCTGCCGAGAGGGCCTTTCGCCCCGTCCCCCCCGCCCCGCCCTCCCCGTGTCGGCCCCGTGTCGATCCTGTGCTTCTTCGTGACCGCCATCGCTACTCAGTGCCTTCCCTTCCCTTCCCTGACAGCCGCCGTGAAGCGGGCGCTGACTAAAAGGGATGCGGTAACGGAACGGCATCTTGCAGCCGTGGATTGTTTTTCCTTGCTGCGAGCTCTTCTGCCGTTTTGGACCTCTTTGTCTTAGCTGACGGTGGGGAATGAAGGTGAGAGGCAAAACCAGGCCTTCGTTGGTTGGAACAGTTACAAACGTGTGTGTCTCAGCCCGATAGTGCTGCTGCTGGGCTCGAAGTTCGATACCTCACACCCTTTCAGACCCATTCAAATGGGACGCTGTTCTTCTGCAAAACTTTTGGCAGCAGAACGTGCGTGACCAGAATTGCAGCAGTCAGCGGGGAATTGAAAACGAAACGTTAAACTCACCTAAAACCTGAAGTTAAGGGGTTTTCTTGTTTTGGTGAAATCAACAGTGCTTATTGAGTGTGTGATGTTACTTGATAATAGCAATACCAGCTGCTCTGCACTCAGGGATTTCATTACATGACTTAAACCACCTGAGCCGTATGTTTCAAGCATGCCCGTTGCTGAAGCGTGGAATAGGTTTGCTTAAAGCCAACTGTAGTGTTAAATTGGTTGTGAGGTAACCACCTGTTGTTCTGGTGTACCAATGTGAATTCGGATAGATTCATTGTCTTTGTATCAGCCACTTGATAAAAATTGATCTAAATTAATTGAATTGGGTGGGAGAGGTTTTGCATTGGTAAGCTATCTTAGGTACCTGCTATTTTTATAGCTGACAGGAGTCTGTTGCTTTATGAAGACATTTAAATTCCTTTGCATTAAAAACCATACAAGTAAGGTTGAGTTTTTTTGTTTGTTTGTTTTTGGGGTTTTTTTTGTGCTTTAGTTTAGGTCTGCTGCAGAAAGTATAAGGCAGAGGTGTGACATTTTTGTGTAAAAGAAATATATTTTTTCTGTTTCACTTTAAGAAAAGCCATGTCAATGAATTTCATGATTATCCTTTTGAACAGTTTTGTCCTAGCTAACTTTTCATGTGTGTACAGTAGATACTGAGAGTTACGACAGTACTGACGTGCATTTGGCTTCAGTAGTCTACCCATCACTATTAATAATCCATTTGGTGCTGCATTCAGTATATTCATAAAAATTTTTGAATTAGTGTGAAATTTCTTAACATGCCAAAACAAACTCCTTTCTAGGCTCCAGGAAGGTATACAGCAAAATGTTTAGCAATCTGTATCTTGTTCTGGTTTTAGTCGGGGCTGTTGGAAGAAATAATTGTCTTTACTGACATGGTAATCCTGTAGATAGTTATTTTATGCAGTTGGTCTTAATTTAAACAAAATTTTATTACTTTAATCATTTGAAGTTAGGTGATTGTAGACCAGATTTCTGGAGATGTCTCAAACACAGCCTTAGAGCTGATAGTTTTGCTGCTGGTAGCTTGCTTCCATGGTTTGTTTGTTTGTTTCTGTTTATTTGGTTGTTTTGGTGTTGTTTTTTTTTTTTTAAATAGGCCTTGAAACAGTCTTGTTTCTTGAGGCATTTTGGTTAAGTGCTATGTGGCCTTTAAGTTTGTTCACACAGTTGCTTTGTTGGTAGCCTTCTGGCATAGGTCATCTCTTACTCTTTCTTCTCTGAATAATATCCACAAACAATTTTGAATTTTGTACCTCCATTGTTCTTTGTAGGAAACAAATCTTACCAGTTAAGATTTCTCTAACTCTCCATTAATTGAGTTTATGTTGGGGTTTTTTTTCCAATTGCTTTTCTTAAATGACCTTTTTACATATTTGTCGAGAAGAAAAATACTTCAAGTATTTTCTGTTGGTTATTTTTCTCACCTGTTTTCTCTGTCTCTTCTCTACCCTTTTACTGGTTTGTCCTTGGGTTTTTCTTCAGTTCTCATTTATTTCTACTTTGTGCATCAAATTAATTCTCTCTTTTCTAGAGTGTGTAGAACCTAGAAACTGCTTATAACCCTTACTTCAGCTTTGAATGTTTTCTGTTTCCCATGTCCCCGTTGCTTCTCCACTGTTGTTTTGGGATTCCTACTATCCTTGTGTTCTGAGCAATTGAATTGTCTTAATTTTTCCACTTTCTAGATGGATTTGGGTACTAATTACAAAATATTTCTTGGTAAGTTTTACACATTTAGATGACATCTTCCAGTGGTTTTCCTGTGACTTGTCATATGAGAATTATTTCTCATTTCACATATAAATCCTGTGTAAATTATTTCTGTACCCTAGTACAGGGTCAGTTCAGACAATTGAAGACTCTGCTGCTGGTAAAACTCAGGACACCCTCAGACTGCCAACTTCCCAACACTATTTCAGGTTTTTTTCTGCTATTCCAAGATAGGTGTTCTATTTTTTTTCCCCAATTCAGTAAGTCAGTTCCTTTTTTAGTAGGGTATTACTGAAGTGCAAAAAAAAATGTCCAGGCTGGGAATACTGTATAAAATAATACTCTATTACCCAACCTTCTGATATGTTTTATACAAATGCTTTGTGATCTGTGCTTATAAGAGATAATGAGGTGGTATTGAAGGGCCTTAACTAAAAACATTAAAACTATAGTAAAAGGAGGCAAGGGGAAGAAAAGAAATTGGGTTAATTATGCCATATTGTATGTCAAGGGCACATAAATGCTATCACAAAAATGAAATGCCTACACTACAAGAGTGTAGTTGTAGAATAAATTTTTAAAAAGCAACCAAACTACAAAGTATCTGCCTAGAGATGTGTAAAAAAAAAAAAGAATTACCTTTATTTTTTTTTCAGGTCATTAATTCTTGGAATCTGTTTTGGGTTTTTGGAAGTCATCAACCTAGTTGTATACAAACTTGAGTGTCAGTTTTATAGCAAAGTTCTTCCAATGCTGACATTATAAAAATAAGCTGTGGGCTTTGTTTGCACTTGGTAGTGTTGATTCTGGTAGAGACATGGTGGTGAAATTAATCTGGCAACTAATGGAATTCACATTGAGGTTTTTGAATGACCTTTCAGGTGTACATTCATATAGTATTTTTGCTCAGTCTTCACTTAATGTTATTTGGGGACTTGAAGCAGCGAGATGTGGTTTACAATTTATAACATAGACTGTTCTGCTGGATGCTTCCATCTGAAGGTGAACATTGCATTTGTTGGGTTTGGTTTTTTTTGTATTTCAATGCTAAGCCAAATTTTATTGCTAAGCAGAAAGGCTTCTTGATCTGAGAAACAGGTAGCCTGAGCATTTGAATATGTATAACATATGTATGTTCTGCTAGGCTAAGCAGTGAGGATGGCTGAATTGACTGTTAAGAAGTTGCCAGCAATGGGAAACTAATGTATGGTCCTGGTTACTGGGATGAGAAGAATCTGGTAAGGTTCTTTTTGAGAGAGACTGGCATAGTCATCTTAAACTTCAGATGCTCTACAGAGCTTCTGTGACCTTTCCCTGTCATGGAAGGTCAGGGGAACAGAAATTTAAGCTGCTTCAGCTTACTTGGTTTATTCAATGTATTCTACATTGTGCTGACAAAAAAAAAACCAGTTTTAGGTGAAGGAAATTCCAGCGTGTACCAAGCAACCAGGAAAACTCCATGCCAAGCTCTACTCTGGAATGTTTTACTCCTTTCTCTGTGTTTTGTCCAGGGATCTTTCCTGGGATTTCAAGCAGATACAAAAAGTCATTGGTATATATGTTTGTAAAAGGGGATGTAAGCAGAGCATAGCTTTGGTGCTGGCTATGCTGCCTGGGGAGAGCCTTTTTTTTTCCTCCCAGATATCTTGCAGACTTTCCTGGTTTGGGTTCTTTTTGTTTGTTTTGATATCTGACATTCACTGTATCTATGTTTGGGAGTAGCTGTTTTTCTTTTTGCCATCCCTTCCTCCTGTCTAATGTTCTGGTGTCTGTTTCAGACAAGCAGCAAAGGGAGGCTGACATTAATTAGTTGTTTACATTTACCAGGCATAATATAAATTTTGCTGCAACAGCATTTGGTGCTCTGCTGTTTCTTCTGATTGATGGGCCCTCTCAGTTTCTGAGCAGCTATACTTTTCAGTTCGTGAACACTCCTAGGATTGGAAGGATGATGTTTTCACCGTGGTGGTGTGCATGAATCAAAATAAAATTATAGGTCTAATCACTGTGATTCTGCCTTTAATCTCTACAGATTTTTTAATAAAAAAAGTATTAAGCATTTTTAAAGATGATACTGATTTTGTTTGCAAATGCCCAGTTCCTTTGGAAGAGTGGAGAGAATGCACAGGTACAGAAGGATGTGAATAAAATGAAGTGTTTCGGTGGCTGGTTTTTTCCCCCCTCACTAGTTTTGTCTGCTGGCTGCCAGGGTCCTGTTCATCTTGTGATTGGCAATTGTTTTTCTTGGAAAGCCTGTATTTTAATTAGAACAGATGGATTTTGTATCTTGTCCACAGGGGGGTAGTGCAAAGGAAACATGTCTTCAGGAAAAGGAAGGGGAAGGGTATTCCAGCAGGCAGCCCTGGTGAATGTGTTCCAGAATATGGAGAGAAAACAGTTGTGTACATCTGGGAAAAGATTTGTTCCTATCGTAGCCAGAAGGCTTACTGGCTTTCTCCTAATTTTCCTTTCTTTTTTTTTTTCCCCTTTGGGAATCTCTTGTTTTTAGACCTTTGTAAATTTAAAGATACAAATTGGCTTTGTTTTGATTCCTTTTACTGAAAAAAGTAACGAATAGACTAGTACAGGCAATAATATGTACAGTCTTTCTATATGGCTTTGAAATGTGGATCTTCAAATACCACAGTTCTGTGATCTAACTCATAGCAGTTCTGTACTCGTTGTTTCTAATTACATTTGAGGTTGGACAAGGCTGTGAGCAGCCTGGTGTAGTTGAGGGTATCCCTGCTCACTGCATGGGGACTGGACTAGATGACCTTTGGAGGTCCCTTCCAGCCCTGGTCATTCTACGATTCTATGATTTGGTGGTTTTTATTAAGTGAATTATTGGATGACTTTGAGAATTGATGCATTAAGAAAGAATACATCAGCAAATCTATTACCTATTCGCTGTTGTTTGCTATGTATCTATGGTTTAGGTACAGTATAAACACAGGATTCCTGAAGAATTTTGACTGGGCTGTGCAAATTCTGGTGTTCCTTACATGTATGTAAGCTGTCTTTTGTAGAGGGAGTTCCTGTGGCTTCCAGTTTCTTTTTGACTGAATCAGGAAAGCTCTCTCTTCAAGCTAATGGTGAATGGCTTGCAGGAATAACAGTCTTGTAATCCAGACAAGATCTTTCCCATATAAAATGTATTTTGCAACAGCAAACAGTACATTATGCTGGCTTCACTGCTTTCTCAAGTTGGGATTAACCTGTTAGCTCTTTTGCATCTTTCTAGAAGTATAATTTTTTTTAAAAAGAATGTCTTATAAGCAAGCCTGATGAATTATTATAACTTCGAAATTGTCTTCAGAGGAGTAAATAATTTCTTTTTATTTTGTTGGCTGTTGAGAACCAGCCTAGCTTAGGGTATCCTTAGTTCAAACGGAAAACAATTGCCACAATAACTATCCTAGCCAAAACAGTTCCCTTGGGGAACTGTTCTGAAATTGCATCCGTGCCAGCCTTTTATTTCAGAATAATTCATGTTTGCCAACAAGGAATGGGAAAAAACCCCTAAATCAGTCTTGCTGTTTTTCATTATAACATGCTCTTCCAGGATAGCTAGTGCAGAGAACTTCTTTTCAAAGCACCTATCTGGGTAATATTCCTTTGGATGAGATCCCAGCAAAAATGCATTAGCTTATATTTCTCAATAACAAAGTTAAAGTTTAGTAAACCGTGTATGTGTGTATTGCTAACAGCATGATTTAGCCAACAGGACTTCTGCCATTCTTATACGATGGAAACTGAAAGATTGTTACCTTTCTGCCTCAGATGTCAAAGTAGATGCATTGGTTTCCTTAGCAGAATTCTTGAGGAGTTACTGTTTCACTGAGAAATCTCTCCCATTTTGCAGTTCTTCACTGTCCTTCTCAAATGTTTTTGTTGTGCCACTGAGAAAGTCATAGGGAATGTTGATATTGCTGCCTCTTTGTTTTCTTGTGCTGTCCTGCAGTAAATCTGTTGTGTTGCAGGAGTTCTTAGCAGTTCTTTCCTGTTTGGTCAGGTAATAAAAAAAAAATAAATTATTAGTTTGCCCTAACAAAAACAATGAAGAAAGTTTATACCCCTTTCAACCAATTTTCTTGTTGGATGTTCCCCAGTAGTTTATTGCTACATGTTTCCTTAAGAAGGTTTTTTTCCACAGATGATTTCACATTGGTTCCACAAAGCGATTATGAAGTCTAAAGATAGACAGAATGAAGGCAACAGGTTCTTGAAAGATGACTTGAAATTTGTTATAGCTGATACAAGTCCATTATCATTTTAATAATACTTGAAATATGCAACAATCTGACTGTTAAAAAAAATAAATTCACAGTTCTTGTGCATCAGTGAGACTGGAGGTGAATCCTGTGTTTATTACTTTCTTGTGGCGTGGGCTTCATACAGATAAGAGACTGGCGTTATTCACTGAGCTCCTTGGTGGGATCCAGTGAGTTACAGAACGATAAAGCTCAAGAGACATGGAATGCCTTTGAGGACAACATAATTGGAACACAAAACAGTAGTCCATACAAGTGCTTAGGAGAATGAGTAGACATGAGGAGAGCAGTATGGAAGGAGCTCATGACTGAGCTTCAGTGCAGAAGCCTCATACAGGAGGTAGAAGTAAGGACAAGCTCATTCAAGGATATAAAAATACTGCCTGCCTATGCAGAGATGTTATTCAGAAAGCAAATATTCCACTAGAGCTGGTAAGGGACGTCAAGGACAACAGGAAGATCTTCCAGCACTGCTTCAGCAGTTAAAGAGAGAAACAAGGGAAAGACATGCTTGCTACTGTGTCAAGTGATCCAGTGACAGTGAATACAGGCAAGGCTGAGGCACTTGATGATTTCTTTGCCTTGCCTTGGTCTTCCTTCACCAGCAGGGTCTCCTAGGCCTTTGTACTTCTAGGTGGGGCTCATTGTGGAGGGTAACTATCAATAGTGGAAGAGGATTGTATCGGGGTTCTCATTTGGATATAGGGAAGGCATCTTTGGATGCTGTTGGGTATAGGGTGCAAGCCTTATAAAACTGGGAATGCTGATGATGACTTGGGAAAGGAATAAGAAAGCAAATGGAGTGAATGTTTGGGATGAATGTAAACAGTGGTTCATAGTGTTACTTCCAAATTTTTCAATACAGAGTCTCTTCCATTTGGCTTGTCAACAACCTTGAAGTGCTTTTGAAAGTAATGTCTCTTGCTGTTAATGAAGCTGGACAATTATAAAGTCGAGCACTGCTGTCTGCTGCTTCTGAATTCCTGAAAAATGTGGTAAGACAGCACGTTGCAAACGAAATTTTCTCATAAGAATGATTGTAATGGGTGAGAATAAATGGCTTTTGATATTCACAAAATGCGCACAGTTGAAATATGCAGGGACAAGTAAAGAAGAAATTAAGGGTAGGGTGGCAGAAGCAAGATCATTGGGACTGTTGAAACAGGAGAGCCACTGGATTTTTGGAGTGGGTCACAGTTCTTACAGATTCCAGCTTCTCAGCTAGTAAGTGCACAATCATTTCCCTGTTATTCTGTCCTTCATCCTTGATGTTTTAGATTAACCTGAAGATGATGCTGACAATTATGTAAATATAAGGAGGTAGCGAGAAAGCCGATAAGATTTGCATCATATATATTGTCAGTGTGTATTGAAATCAGTTTCTAAAGTCCCTGTGTACATCATTTCTTCTTATCTTAGTACTGGGAAGAATGGTTTTACCATCCATTAAACTCAGGTGCTTATCTGTGAGGCTGATGGTTAACAGAGCAGAGCGTTGGAACACTCTGCAATAGAAGTTTGACCCAGTGGCTGAAGAAGAAACAGACATCGAGATGTTCCTGTATTTGCTCTTTTTTTCACTGCACAGTCTGTATAAAGTTCCTTTACATGTTGCAGCTTATAGATATTTCAAATCAGGATCGGATATTAGAGTCCAGAGTAAAACCTGACTATCTGCCACAAAAGGTTAGCATTCGTTAATGCTTTTTTGGACTTGTCATGAAATGAGTTTATGGCTTTCAGTTTGTGCTTAAAATTGTGACGAGCATTCGATGACAAAACGAGTGAGATGCTGCTGCAGACTTAGTCCTTAAAAATTCTGTGGTACCTTTGGTTATTAGTATTGGTGTCTGTCTACATCTGTTGTATGAAGGACTAGCTAAGCTGAATTTGTGTTCTGAACAGACCCATCTCTCTCACTTTGCTTACTTCTTTCCTTACCGCGTTCCCAGGCAGTTCTTGGTAGTGGCTGTGTATGGGGCCCAGATTCAGGAGTGCAGCATTAGCTACTGCATTATGTTCCAGGAACAGATTGCTTTCCTAAGGGAACCTAATGCAATTTGAAGCAAATTTCCTGATGTGTGGACTGCTGTAGTGTCTCGTCTAATGATCCTTCACGTTTGCGAAGGATCCAGATTGTTCCTTACACCACTCCCACAGTTATCTTTGGATGTATAAGACACAGTGGGTTAGTTCCATATGTAGTTTGGTTTGTGCCCATCTCAGCTTCTTGCAGTACTCCCTCTTTTGGAAAGACCAAACAGCGACCAGTACTATGCAACAATTTGTCCCATCAATTTTGGCTTCCTGTCTTGGTGAGGTTCTTGATAAGGACTTCAGCTACTTATTAGTATCCCTTCTCTACTTGGATTATATGTTCAGGAAAAGCTACTTCATCTGAGTCTTGCCCTTTGAGACCAAGTTATTGTTCTACCTGTGTGAAAGAAATCATGCTCAAGAGATGTTAAAAATATTTTTAATAAATGAAACCTTTGTGGATTTGCTGTTTGGGGTTGGTTGTTTTTTTTTTTCTCTTCAATGCATCTGATAAAGCTTTGTCATGTCTCATCTTTTTGAGCAGGCATTCCACTTACTTTATATTATGAAGTTTGTTGCTTGTTACTCTGAAATTTACTTTTTTTTTTTTTTTTTGCTTTCTGTAATATCAGTAGTTCCTCAGCAGCATGCTACAATGGGAGCTTTCTTAGGGGGGCTTCCAAAGGTAGTTCGTGCTTTGGACAGACTGTTCTTCAGTTACTCTTTGGTAAGATTTCAGTACCCAATGTCCTGCCATAAGCTGCTTTCATGTAAGGTGCCCATAATTAATTGGAGAAGGTCAGTTGAAGGAGAAAATTATTACTTACTTTTTAAGGGGGTCTTTTGGAGAAAAAAAAATAATTAATAAGGCTGTCTTTCTGTTTCCTTTGACCTTGCTGCTCTTCCTACTTTTTCTAGACAGCTGACCTCACTGCTGTCAAATTTTACTTAGATTGACTTGGAAAAATATGTACAATCCGCATTTGTTTGTTATTCACCTATTGAGACAATGACGTTGTTGATTGAGCAGCATTTTTCTGTGCCATAGTTATATGGTCAAGTGTTAGGCGAAAAGAAGGCTTTCAGTTGTTGTTCAAGCTTTCTAGAGGTTTGGCTTTGTATTTTAGTATTTATTTTGTGCTTCTGCATACAAGTTCCATTTTAATAGTTTCTAATTTTTTAATAGCTTCTGATTTTCTCATGTGATATGTTCCTGTATTGTCTTACTGCACTAGTAGAAATGTGCTGTCTGATAGTGCTGTGTTGCTTGATCTCTGCTTATCTATTTTTCATGTTTAGAAAAAGTAACCTAAGATGTCACTAAATGCATATTTAGAAGATATTGAGCACTGCTTTTATTTCACGTTATGCTAGGTTCTGTACTCATGATTTACTTGAAGTCTTAAAGCTGTTGTTTCAGAACTGGTAAGCTGAATTGAAGTTGTAAAGAGTAATGCACATTCTAACTGTCAGAAGTATCTGTTGATTTTGATTTTTTTTGTTTGTTGCCTTTTGTTTGTTTGATTGTTGTTTTGTTTGTGTTTTGTGTGTTTTTTTAAGAGAATTGTTTGGTAGTAACATTAATATAGAAACACTTCCTAGCTGAAGGCAGTGATTATCAGAGCAGGTTTTCTCATGGCATGCCCGTGTTGACTTTCCAGCTGCAGAAAGCTGGAAGAGTTTAATACAGTTCTATTAAAAAGACAATCTTACTGGTCAGACTTTCAGAGTATTATGTTGACATGTCTGGGTCTATTGTTTATTGTTGGTCTTAAGATGGTAGTAGTTTTGAGTCACTCTTAAACGCCATGCGTTCACATCTCCTTATTGGACCACGTAGCCCATTTCTACATTTTACACAAAAGTGCCACAGGAGAATATTTTAAATGTGTTCTCCAAGTGAATCTGTGATTTCAGAACCTTTAAGTATTTCACAGCTTCTTACAGTTTATCACATACAGATGTTTCCAGTCAATTCAGTTGTAAATACAGATGAAAACAAAGAGTGGGAGAGAGCGTAAAACAATGTTTGTTTACATATTTATGCTATAAAACAATGTCTGCACTTATGAAGCTGATATGATACCTTATACAAAACCAAAACCAAACAAGAAACAACAAGCTGAAAGTTGTGTAATATTGAGATAACTTAATGTACTCAAATATACATAGTTAATATCTTTTTGTATAATGCTCCTGTTAGTATGAACACGGCCAGTGCATGTTAATGCTAACAGAAGGTTAAATTCCTTACTCTGCGGAGTAAAGGGTGACTGCAAGATTTTAAAAGAAGACATAGAATTTCCTTCTGAGTCTTATAAAGAAAAAACATTATTTTCTTTTCTGAAAATATTTCTGGAGAGAATATTTGGGTTCGACAATGTTAAATAGGTTTGGTTTGGTTGTTTTTTTTCTGAAACCTATTACATGTTTAATTTAAACTTAAGAGATAGAAAATGCATCTATCTACATGGCTTTTAAGTATCCCAAGCAGGTTTAGCCAGACTTGTGTCCTTTAGGGTCTATGCAGTGTGGTACCACTGTTTTAGATGTGGTGAGGCTGTCACATGCTCCTTCAGGCACTGTCTAGTAGAGGACAGAAGAGAGCACTGTTTGCAGGAGTGATGAAAGCAAGCTAAAGCTAAAATACTGTGGCATTTTGATGTTTTAAGAAAGTCATGTAGCTGTATTCCAATTTTCAGAGCAGTGGAAAGAGTTCTGTGTTGGAAAGTCTGGTGGGGAGGGATCTGCTCCCAAGAGGTACTGGAGTTGTCACCCGGAGACCCCTTATTCTGCAGCTGGTGCATGTTTCCCCAGAGGATGGTCGGAAAACATCTGGAGATGAAAACGGTAAGTGTGATCCAAGAGTGTGTTTTGCTTAGTAAAAGAGGAAGAGACTTTTAATCCTTCCTGTTCATTTGACTGAGAATTCGGTTGTTGTAATCGTAACACCCAAGCGTGCTTTTGGAAATGTACTTGGAAAAAAATGAAGCTGTAGTCACAACTGTTCTGTCCATTTAGCAAATGTCACGGAGTCAAAAACCTTTTGGAGATTCAAAATATCTGTAATGTTTTCAGTTTTCCTGTTTGTTCTTATGAAATGCTTTTGAGAAAAGCAAGCCAAAGAAAGATTTTCAGTTGTAATGATTGTCTAGAGTGTAGAGACCGTGATTTTCTTGTGTATGTTTTTCTTAACCTCCTCTTTTGTTGAATAAATACGATTTTTTTTTCCTTGATATTATGAATGTGACTTTTTTAGAAGGAGATTAGGAAATAGATATGTTCTGAATAGAGCAGAAGAAGGAGAAAAGAAAATAAACTTGTAGTAGATGCAAGCAGAATGTAATGCGCCCGTTCTGTAGCTTACAGATGGTACCTTACTGGGCTGCACTGAGAGATTCCAAGTGCCTCAAGAACATCACTGTAAACGTTCTGAAACTGTCTATTTTGAAGCTTATGTCTTCTGTAGTGTTTCTAGGTTTCCTTTCAGCAGATCAAGAAAATGATCTCAGTTGTCCCTTGGAATTTTAAATGCTCATTCTATACTACTTAGTGCTCTTGATCGTATGAAAGAGCAGCAGGGTCATATCCACCTTCTGATCTTAAGATAAATCTCAAGTTTTTGATGTAGACAGTAAAAAATACACAGGCTTTTGATGGCATGGTAAATTTGGGCTTATAATTAATTCTTACTGTGTTCAAATTTTTTGGAATTTGTTTCTACAAGCAGTAGGTCAAAGTATCAGAACTTCTTTACAGTATTTGTTTTCATGTAATATTTATAGCCTTTGGTTTCTGAATAACAGTTACTAGTATGTGCAATTTAAAAGGTTTAAGCTCCAATTTTCATGATTGCCGCAAGCAGAGAACACAATTTGTGTTCGTAGCAATTAAGAACTTCTAGTGTGCAATCAAGAGTGGGTGGGACTGTGAAAGATTGCAGGGCAGTTGAGGTTAGAAATGATCTCAGGAGCTCTCTAGTCCAGCCTTTTAGAAATGTCACTTTTGATCTTGTTAAATGTGGTTTTATGTTACTTGCATTGTGCAAGGTCTGGTTTCTAGCACTTTTCAGAACACTTTGTTTCTGAGATGTAGGATAAAATGCCATTTTTCTTCTGCGCTGAAACTTTACAGGTATAAAAGATGGTTTTGTAATTAGAGTGTTCTGAGTCAAGGCAGAGCCTTTCTGTTATAGGTTGCATTTGATTTGGGGATTCGTGTTGTACATTTAAAATGGGTTAATAGTATTGCTGCGTAAGGATTTGGGGCTAAATGAGTATTTATAAGGCCCATTCAGATCTCTGGGGTAAACCCAAAATAAATCGATATGTAAAATATACCTGCTGTATTCTCTTCTTGATGTTCCTTTGAGGGTAATGTGGGCTTGTTTGGTGGGAACAAACCTTTATGACTTACCAGTTGTGTTCTAAATGCCTATCTTCTCATTACAAAATTTGAGCAAATCGTGGTCTAAATGGTTTTGTCACCGGTCTAGTTTAGCATAGGTACAGATTGTAGGGTTATGTCTGAGAAGGTGGGATCAGGTAGCTTGGAAAGAAAAAAGATGGCAACCTCTTATCCTGGCTGTGCTATCTGACACTGTAATAAGTCACTGTACTGTAACAATTTATATTTTTGTTTGTTACGAGGTGGATTTTGAGGTAGGTTTGAGTAGGTGTTTGGGGTTTCCCAGAGGAAAATCTCTCTGTAGTCTTGCAGAAAGGGATTTTCTCCAGATAAGGGGTTTCTTCTTTACAAATTGAATATTGGACAAGAGAGTATCAGTCTCAGCATTCTGCCTTCTGAATGTACCTGTGTGCACAGATACTCTTATACAACTGACTCTTTGTTTTGTGACTTCTATTTTGTGATTTGTCACAAAGAATATCAGTTTATAAAAATTAAGGGGGTTTGGTGTTTGGGTTTGGTTTTGGTTGGCTGGGTTGTTTTGTGGGGTTTTTTTTGTAGTTGTTTGGGGTTCTATTTATTTGTTTGTTTAGGTTTTTTGTTTGTTTGCTTTTTTTGTTGTTGTTGTTTGTTTTTGTTTTTGTTGTTGCTGTTTGTTTTATTTCAAAGTATTTATTTGATTCTTGGAGCATGCTGGGAAAAATTGTCAAGAAAGAATTCCAGCCAGACATTTGAACGAACTTCTGCTTTTCGAACGTGCAACTTTAAAGATCATCTCTGCTGTTCCTCAAAGTCACTGCTGAGCTATGTGATACCCTTGTGTGGTGGTCACTGCAGGAAATTAAGGTAGTCAAAAGCTAGCAGAAGCATGAATTTTCCATTAAATGTGAAGAAATGCTGTATTTTCATAACATGGTATTCCAGATTGATACACAGATTTTACAGAGGTGTGAGAGATTTGGCGTGAAGGAAATGTTCTCATTATGCTTTTGCTGTTTATTGTTAAGGCTGAGAGCCCTGGGTTTGTTTAGCCTGGAAAAGAGAAGACTGAGAGGGGATCTTATTAAAGTTTACAAATATCTGGAGGGTGAGTGTCAGGTAGAGGGGGCCAGTCTCTTTTCAGTTGTGCCCTGTGATAGGATGAGAGGTAATGGTAGCAAGGGGAAACACAAAGTTCCACCTGAACACGAGGAAAAAAAATTCTTCACTGTGAGAGTGACAGAGCCTGGAACAGGCCACCCAGGGAGGTTGTGGAGTCTCCTTTTCTGGAGACTTTCAAGACCTGCCTGGATGCGTTTCTGTGTGGTGTGCCCTAGGTGTTCCTGTGTTGGCAGAGGTGCTGAACTCGATGATCTCCAGAGGTCCCTTCCAACCCCTACCACTCTATGATTATTAGACTCTAGTGATTCGGCGCAGTGTGTGTGTTTGGTGGGGTGATGCTGCACTGTGGTGTTCTCTTGTCAAATTGCAAGAGAAGCAGCGTTCACAAGAGAACTGGGTCTGGTCTTGTGAATTAGTAAATTGGTTGAAATAGCTGAGACCTGTTCTGGTAGCTTATCCATTTGTTAGGAAATAGAAAAAAGGAGGGCACTTACAAATGGTGAATTAGTAAATGTTTATAGGGTCTCTTTTTTTTTTTCTTTTTATTCCACGTAGTAAGCTGAACATTGTTCAATTTCTGAACACAGAGAACTGATATGAAACACAGGAATTATTAATGCAGATCTTTTGCTTGCTAAATCAACACTGCTTTGTCAGCTTTTTGCTCCCTACTTCAAACAGAATCCCTTACCCCTAGCTACCAAACAGTGTGGACTGCTTCATTTTACTTAGGTTTGTAGAAGCACAACAGAAAAAGCTTTCACTCAAAAGAACTTGCCATCTAGTTAGCATCAACGATGGAAAAAATGGTACCAAATACATAAGGAATCGGAAGATGTGCACATGTTTTTTTTTCACAAGTTGATTTTTTTTTTTTTTTTTTTTTTTTTTTTTTTTGGATGAGGTGGTCTGGGGAAGGATTTGGTGGGGGGCGGGAAGATGTCGAGGGGTGGCATTAAAGAGGATTGTTTGTTTGATTTTTTTTTTTTTTTTTTTTTTTTTTTTGAGAGAAGGTGATCTAGGAAAGGATGTGATGGGAGGCGGAAAGAGTTCAGGGGGTGGCATTAAAGATGATGCTTTGTTGAATTTTGTTCTTTTTAGTATTTCGGGTGTTCTTGTTGCCAGGCTGCAGGAAGTCCTAAATAGTGGTAGGGTTTTATGACTAAACAGCTTCTCTGTGCTCCCAGTGTGTATGGAGAACATTGCTGCTGCTTTAGGAAGCAAGAAGAGGTACATGAATAACTGGTCAGTTAGCATTATACTGTATTTGAGCTTCTTAAACCAGCATTGCAGTATAGGAGGTAACAAGTAACAATTTGGTGAAGGGCAGTTCTGAGAAAAATACTGTAATCCCATCTAGTTTTCTTATGTGTGATGTTACTAAGTTAAAATGCAATGCCTCTTACTAGAATTAATCTTTTTTTAATATGTATTTTTAAAAGTTAATAGATTATACTAAATCAGTACATTTCTTTATACAGAGAGCTAAGCCAGGTACCTTAGCTGCAAGTTCCTATGCCACTAGAAATTTAAGACTAAACCAGTGTGTCCTAGGAGGACGTTGCCTCTGTAGGAGGAACATAACAGGAAAGTGCTTGGTTCATATCTTTCAAATGTAATGGTGGCAGTATATTGCTGGGTCTTTTTCTTCCTGGCTTTAAGCCTATTTTTACTTTTCTGAGATTCTTTTTTTAAGAGGGGATGAGCAATACAATCTTGAAGATACTGTAGTGTCTTCCTCTATGTGCATTTTGCTTTATTTCCTCTGAACTATAAATAAATGAAGCATGTTTAATAACCTGGAATTAATGAGCCCTTTCATTTTGCACTTATTTTGGAGACTGGTATGTAATTTTGCCTATTTACCAACCAAGGCAAACAAAAGCTGCCTCTTAACAATCGTTTCCTCGTAGCTTCTGTGCCTGCAGAACAGTAAGGATAACAGTAGTTTGGTTTTTAAATGTTTTTCTTAATGGATCCAGTCCATCTAGATCAGCATATTTCCATTGATGCTAAAACTTTGACTTACCCACCTGAGCATGACATAAAAATAACTCCCCAGATGTACTAGGCTTTCCAAACTGACAAACTGACTGTTGCTGTGCTGTTTGCATTTTGTGCCAAACAGGCACGTGCCAAAACTGTCTCTACCAGTTTGGTTTGATTTTTTGCATGTCCATGGTGCTGTACTGGCACGTTGTAAAAATATATAGTTGTAAACTCATCAACCCTTCAGCAAAAAGATCACTTTTTTTTTTTCTGTAATGGGATTTCCATAAATATTTTGAGAAAATTACAAGTTGAGAAGAGTGATAGCTAATGTTGTCTCTTCTTAAATCTGTCTCAGAACTGCTGTAACTGTGGGGTTTTTTTAATTGAGCATTAGAAAGATTGGTGTAAAACCTCAGATTTCTTTCCCGTACAGTAATTACTTCCAGAGACATTAAAAATGTTTCCTTAGTCTTCCTCTTTCTCACTCTTACCATGGGTAAATGATGAGAGAGAGATTTTACCAAAGAAATTCAGCTTTGAGGAATCTAACGGTGCTGTTTCCTGTGCTCAGATAAAACAAGTGTGACCTAATAATCAAGTAAACTTTGTCATATGGAATATCTGATTAATATGCATCACTTATCAATGTTCAGCTAAGATCTTATTTCTGTGCATATTGTTAATGTTACACATTCTCATCAGTAGTAGAATAGCATGCACATCTGTCTGCATGCGTTTGTGATCTTTGTAAAGACAATTTTGTACTGAAAGTTAATCAAATGCTATATTACAATTAAAATTCTTCAACGTCATTCAATGCTGTTTCTCTTTAACTGCAGACCCTGCCACATGGAAAAATCCAAGACACCTTTCTAAAGGTTGCCTTTATCCACTTGCTTTTTCTCCCTATGCATAAATCTGCATGCTTATATACACAAACCCACATACGTTTCATGCCACTTTGTTGTCGATTACACTTTTACTTTTACACTTTGGCTACTGTGTTGATGGATTATTTTGCTGAGTCTTGTGGTCTTGTTGATTTTTCATTTTCTGACCTTGTTGCATTAGAATGAGATGATTTTTGCTTTTCTTCTGTGCCGTTGCTGCTTCATAGAATTTTCCGCACTTTTAATTCCCAAATCCTCTAAGAAGAAATAAAAAAAAAAAAAAATCTCTTCGATCGTTATCTTGAAATTCAACTTGAGTGGAGGAAATGTTTGGAAAGATGACTTGATTGTGGGTAAGCAGTGTGTTTGCCAAATGGCCAGATTTCTTGTAGACTCTTCTTCTTGAGCAGATTGCTGTATTGGAAGAGCAGAGGGGAAGTGACTGCAAACTAAACATTTGAAATGGAATTTATCAGTAATACTTGGAAACCTGGTTGAGGAAGCGTATCTCTCAGTGTGACTCAAGCTGCTGCCTGCACTGCAAAGCAGGAGTTGACAAAACCCCCTTTGCTGTTTCTGGGACTGCTCTTGAATAGCCCTCAAAGTCATTCCAGGCATCAGTGGTGACTGACAAGAGTTAAAATGCTTAGTCCTTGACAGATTTGGGAAGAGACACGTTCTCCTAAGACTTCATTGTTACGCAGAATTTTGACATATTTTCTGTTTGCTTGGTTTTGGTTCTACAGGTTTTTCTAACTTTTTTTTCTTTCAGCTGTAATTTGATCTCATTTGCATGGTAAAAGATGCTGAAAGCTGGTATTTTTTTCAGGTTTTTGAAGCTATTGCTAATGATCCTTTGTTTTCTTTTGCAAGCTGATATTGAATGGACTAGGCTTTTCTGAAAAATGGTAGATGGCCAGTTGGCTCAGTCACAGTTAGGAAGGTGGACCTTGTGTAAGAGAGTCCAATTAAAAAGAATAATGAGCTGCAATGTTTAAATAAGCAGAATAGTAAATGTATTTGTTCTGATCTATTTCACATCTAATGATGGAAAACGGGCTAATTTTTTTTTCTTCTTCTTGCTTGAAAAAGGAAAAAAAATCCAAACAAACTGGTTTTCAACAACCAGGCTCTTGGGAAAGAAAAGTCATTGAAACAATTGCTTCTTCCTCATGTATCAATTCTTTGTTTTCAGAGATAGATGCTGAAGAGTGGGGTAAATTTCTTCACACCAAAAATAAGGTATGTTTACACTGACAGTGAAGTAGAAGTGTCATAAATATGCTGTCATATATATATACACACACACTTAATTCTGTATCTCTTCCCTTTCTGAAGAATAAGATTATTCTGCCTGCTATACTATGTGCCAGAGTATTGAGGATTTTCTGGTTTACTTTTTTATGAGCAGAAAACTTCTGAAAACATTCTTTTAAACTCAAGACAGAAAGTTCATGAATGGTTTTCTGTTGTGTGGGTCATTGATTCTGCTGAGCTATTTTTCTTAGTTCTTTTTGTGTCGTTTTGTTGATTTTTCTTTTTTTGTGTATTGGCAAAATTAGAAAGGATGTTGCAAAGACAAGGAAGTAAACAGTGACATGTTGTTTCAGTCCACTGAAGAATTGGCTACTTCAGAGATCTATTAAAAAGCTGAAGGAGGAGCCTAATGTGCATCAGGAGGAGAAGCAGAAACTTAGATGACCTAAGGACTTCGATAAAAGAGTCCAAGTTAATTCTTTGCTTGAAGAAAGTAATCTTTTTGTTGGCAGATGAATTATTTAAGTGTTTATTACGTTATTTTCCTCACCTTCTAGGCAGTGCTAGAATTTGAAGGAAATCTGGAAAGGAATGCAGATGGAACCTGTGCAAGGGTAGCTCACTGATAATTTATTTTGGTTTGGTAGAAGGAGAATAGTTTTGACAAGAGTGGAAAAATTTTGAAATTAAACTCTGTCCTTGTTCTTTGTCCTCTGAGATGAGAAAAGGTTCAGGCTACATGTTGTTTATTAACTTCAAAGAACTGCAACTAACTAGAGTAGAAACGGAATTGTTTAAATATATTTTTTTTATGTGAACAATATTTTATAACTTGTCTGACATTGATGGGGTAGGCAGTGCTCATGACAACCATCTCATGGTATTCATCAACAGATTAGAAACCCAGATTTCAATTTCTGTCATTTTTAGCACCCATGACTGCTGTTAGCTAAGGACCAGTAGTCATTCATATTTTTTTCCTCACGTTCTGTATACTTAGTTACAGAGTTTTTCGCTGTCTCTCGGAGAAGAAAGCATTATTTTAAGACTGGGTAATTGGATGCTGTCTTGGATTTTTATACAATTTTTTTTTTTTCTTCTGCGCTTCAGATCTATACAGATTTTGATGAAATTCGTCAGGAAATAGAAAATGAGACAGAGAGGATTTCAGGAAATAATAAGGTAAATGTTGTACTGTCCATCTTTGCCTTGCTATAGATTCTCTTGCTGCTTAAAGCATTCTGAAATAGTTTTGGCAGCTAGGAGTGAAAGGCATTGAAATATTTTCATAAAGAACACGCTAATGCTGCTTGCTGTCTTGAGCTTTTCTTCAGTGTGTTCTTGAGATAAATGACTTCAGTTAATACAAAATGCAGAGAATTGCTGTTGCTTTACTTCAAGGCTTCTGTAATAATAGTGACAAAAATAAACTTTGAGTTAAACTTGCTTCCATTTTTCCACGTACGTGGCTTGATGTGTAATTATAACAAGTATTTTGTTCTTGCATAGCTATATAGTCACTTAAATGTAAAAGTTTTTATGTATTATATTGAGGGGGAGAGCAAGGCTGCTTCCAAAGACAAAGGAATTGGTTGACAGTTATGTCTGGCTTTTGTTCCTTGCTGTGTAGTTGTAAGGTGTATGATTGCAGAATTTTTTTTCTTATATGCAATGACAGCTATTTTCTAAAGGGTGCATTTAAATAATCCAGTGCAGTGATTACATTTTGTTATTAATGTATTTCTAGGGAATCAGTCCTGAACCTATTCATCTTAAGATATTTTCATCTAATGTTGTAAATCTGACTCTCGTTGATTTACCTGGAATGACAAAGGTAAGATGCAAAGTGCTTCTCTTCTGAGTCACTGGGAACAGTGTATTTCAAAACGAGGAGCGTACATTCATCCTTTGGCATTGTTCTGTATTGTTAGATAAACAGCTTTCCTCACGTTAAGTAGTTGGGTACTTAAATTTGAGATGATGTAAGAGTTGGGTTTCTAGTGCTCTTCACTGTTGTAAGAAACAGATTTACGGAAGTTCTTTCTATACCCAGCTGAGGAAGCATTGTGTGGGCTGCATGTTCTTTTTAATAGGTGAGGTAGCACTCGGAAGTTTCAGAGCTGCAGATACAAGGGTATTTGATAAATCTGAAAATGCTTTCCCCATTGCTTCTTCAGAAGTTGCTATGCGTGTTTTGCATAAGAAGTTGTAGAAAGGGAGGATTCAATAGAAGAAATGGTCAGATCCTGTTTGTTCAGGCTTTATACCCAATAACTTTTTGAGGCAGGAGGATGACAAGATGACTTTTTTTCCCTACTTATACCCCACTCTGCCAGTTGTGCGGGTGGTTCTCAGATACCAAGTCTTCCCGACAATAGTATCAAATAATTTGAACGGATTCTTAATTCTTTAAGAGTGTTTTTGATTTTTTTATACCTTTCAAGTTCTTCCTTGTTTTTCCTGTTTGTTTGTGAAGGGGGAAGGAAAAGGCTTGAAAACTTTATCTTGATACCATGGTATTAAGAGTATGAACTTTCCGTGCAAGGTCTCACACAGGCATAAATACACGATTCTGAACAGTTCTGCATTGTGTTTTCTCTAGGTGCCTGTTGGTGATCAGCCTAAGGACATTGAACTTCAAATAAGAGAACTCATCCTTCAATTCATCAGCAACCCAAATTCAATTATTCTGGCAGTCACAGCTGCCAACACAGACATGGCTACTTCAGAAGCACTTAAAATTGCACGGGAGGTGGATCCGGATGGTAAGCAGCAAGCAAAAAATGGATCCTGTAATGCAGCTTCTTTTTTAAAATTAAATCCTAAAATAAAACTGAAGTCGTTGGGGAAAAAGTAATAGGAAGAACAAATGTCACTGCGTTTCCTAGGAAATACAATTATTTTATTTGCTTAAAGACTTCCTGCTGCAGAATTCTCTGCAACTCGGAGAATTCTGTGATGACTTAATATCTAATAGATTTCTGGCTTATGAGCTGGCCAAATAACTATTTTAGTAGTCACGGGGGCCGCTTTTGTTTCCAGAGCTGCAAAATGGCACTACAGAATGTTGAGGGGGGTTGAGCTTTTTAGTAGTTCATCGTGGTCTGTTAGAATGACTTCATGCTTTCTCACCCGATGTTGTTTCCTTTAGTAGAGAAAATATGCCATCCTGCAGCTAGTAACTGACTGTCCTGTTAGTTTAGTGACTTTTAGTAAGAATAAAACTAATATATACTGTCAGTATCCATTTTGGTGCCCTGCATTTACATGACAGAACTCTGACTGATGTGATTTAATATAAAAAAAAGGATTATAATTTTTTATTTACCTAATGACTTTGAAACAGCTCTGAAGCTCCTGGGTGCCTGCTGCTTGTTTATGGAAAGCACAGTTGGTACCATTGACCAATAAATGGCACTCTTTGTTTTGAAAGAATATGGAAAAGTATTCTTGGAAAATAAGCATGCTAAAATTTAGTGTTAGTGTGCTTTACCCTCACATTTTTTCTTCCCATCAAGTGCTGTTGATTGTTTCCAAGCTCTGGGTCTGCATTGGCCTGTCTGCCTAAGCTTTTATGTATTCCACAGGCACATAACCTTGAGGGAGAATCTCTTCTGGTAGTCTTGTCAGTCAAATTATCCTGGTTCAAGACAGCAGACCCTTTCCTTTTAATTTACCCCTGTAAAAATGATCAACTGTGACTTTTGGATCACTTCCCGAAATTCTAAACCTTAGAGTGGCAGCTCATATTGCAGACTTTGTAGGAGTAATGGTATGTAATGAGAACTTGAAGTATTAAAGTAGGTAGACTCTGAGTTGCATTCATCTTGAAGTTGCAGGACCCAAGAACCTACTGAGTTTCCTGAGGCACAGGTTTATTTTAGGCTTAAAGTGTGCTGTATTTTCAAGAAAAAGTTCTTGCCACGATTTTTTTCAGACCCAAGAGCCTGGGAGATATTAAGGTCCCAGACAAATCCTGTGCATGTTAGCCTGCCTGTTTAAATATGCAGTATTTACCTATTTAATGAATTTAGATCATTTTTTCCTCCTCAGTGTCCAATATGCAGCTTAGTTTGAATTTGGACAACATTCAGCTATGTATTCAGTAAAAATGCTTCATTAGCAAAACTAAATCCCTTAAAGCTTCTTCAGTGGATGGATTTCAAACTATTCAGTCTCTTGGGGCTTTCGGCGATGTATTTGATACACTATGCTGGAAGTGGGCCTGTTGCCTCCTTTAGCAGCTTCTCCAGTGGGTAGTGGTATTTCAAATATAGTTCCAGACAGATGGCCATTATGTCTGGTCCTACATATATGCTGGAAATATGTTCAGTCCAGTCACGCTTTCTAATCCCCTGCCTGCCTTACTTAGGCTTTTCCACAAGTGCGTATTACTCCCCTAGCCTGAGGTAGTATGCAAAATGTTTGTTGTAACCAGTAATGACTGTAATTTCAAACTGGATGGTACCTAAACCTTTCTCTTCAAATCCGTGTGAGGAGCAGCACCTGCCAAATGCTTTCTTATAATCCTGTTAATAAGGGCCTGCAGCTAGATGAATACCACATGTTCTTGCACTAGTCTTTGCTGGTTTGCAGTATTAAACTTCACACAGCTGCCTGAGGAGCTTTTTGAATAAGTTTTAGCTACCCTGACCAAGAGAAAACATCTCTGAGTGAATTTTCCTTTTGGTAGGTCGAAGAACCCTCGCTGTTATCACAAAGCTGGATCTCATGGATGCTGGCACTGATGCTATGGATGTGCTTATGGGAAGAGTGATTCCAGTCAAACTTGGCATCATTGGAGTAGTGAACAGGTGTGTCTAGGCACATCAATGCTGTTTTTAAAGCTGTTAACAGGAACTAATGCTTTCAGCTTTTTTTTTAACCATGAATATGCTTTTAAGAATAAGGTGATGATGTTGAAATAAACTTCTGAATAAGCAAGCGAGAAGCTTGTTGCTCACTTTTCCAAAGCCTTCTGTTTTCCTTCTACTCAACCAACTGCTATTTTAGAAAGAAGGAGGGAGATGACTTCTAAAAGAACTTTGGTTTCACTACATCTTTCCGCTGTTGTGTTTTAGCTTGAGGTCAGCTTTATACTTCTGGTTAACTGATCAGTTAACGCTGATCCAGAACAGATCTGGTATATCTTAGTGCTAATTTTGTATGGCTACAATACTGATCACATTATTTTTTTGCATTAGCTATATCAAATCTCATGTAGTTTCAATAAAAGCGTTGCTTGGTGTGTGTACAGCTGCTACCCATACTGACTTGTTGATTATGCTGCATGGAACAAAAAACAAACCCTTTTATTGTCTAAGGAGTTTTGTGTGTGAAGTGAAAACCAAGTGTTACATGACCTGTCTAGAAAAGCAGAGGTGTAAATTATTTTTACTTTGCATCTATTAACTAGTGTGTAACTGTGCCTTTTAACTTCAGGAGTCAGTTGGATATTAACAATAAGAAGAGTGTGGCAGATTCCATTCGTGATGAGTATGGCTTCCTTCAAAAGAAGTATCCTTCCCTAGCCAATCGAAATGGAACCAAGTATCTTGCTAGAACACTGAACAGGTATTGTATATATTATGTAGAATAAAATAAATGCATGCTTTTAAAGATACTTTAAGTTGGTGTATTAGAATTACATGTAAACATTTATTTTTACCTTTCTCTCTTGGTGCTGTACAATGATATATTAAGGAAGACTCTGTTTGGTTCCAAATTCAGTTTCTGAGTTCATTGTAATTTTGTGGAGTAAATGTTTTCCTTTGGTGATTATTTTCTGTCTCTTCTGTGTTTTGCTGGAGATGATAAAGCTGAAACTCCCTTCTAATGAGGGACTGTTTTCCGTTTTCAGACTACTGATGCATCATATTAGAGATTGCTTGCCAGAACTGAAAACCAGAATTAATGTTTTAGCTGCTCAGTACCAGTCTCTACTAAATAGCTACGGGGAACCTGTTGAGGACAAAAGTGCCACTTTATTGCAGCTTATTACCAAATTTGCCACAGAATATTGTAACACCATTGAAGGAACAGCAAAATACATAGAGACTTCAGAGCTGTAAGTACCAAATGGTTTTTTAGAATATTGACTGAGCAGTTAGTTACTTGGTTTCAAACATTTTTGAGTATGTTACACTCTAGTGTAGTACTATTGCCAGTGAAAGTCAGTGACAGCCACTGCATCAAACTAAAAAATACATGGAAAGAGAGCTGCTTTTTTTTCTTGCTACTTCAGTTGTTAATTTATTCTTTCAGATGTGGTGGAGCCAGAATCTGTTACATTTTTCATGAGACCTTTGGAAGAACTTTAGAATCTGTTGACCCGCTGGGTGGCCTTAACACAATTGATATTCTGACTGCCATTAGAAATGCTACTGTGAGTGTTCTTCTGTATTTCTAAGTGTTGTTGCTTTATATTGACTCCAAAGATAAGGTTTCGACAAATTTGTGCTCTTTCAGTCCTGTGAATTAATGATCTCAGCTGAATGAGTTAATATGAAGAGGCTGAATCCTCCTTTTTGGTATTTTAAGTGGAAAAATTACAATACGCTCATTTGCAGCTGTTATCCTATATGGAATGCCTGTGAGGTGGATGCATACATCTCATTATTGTTATTTACAGGTTGAAATAAAGCTCAGGCCCAGCTTTGGCAACCCTCTGTTGAAGCCATTTTATATTATAGAAATGGGGACGGAAGACTGCCTCTGCATTTATTTTGCATTAAACTGTTCTATTAGTTATGAAGACTCAATCTGAGATGTATGGGCTAGGACACGATCAGATATTTTAGTTCTGTATAAGGAACACAACTCTTCAGTGACTCAGTGTTTACATGACAAATTTGTTTTCTTGTGAAAATGGGAATTGGTGTTGCTAAGAGTAAGTTCACTTCTAAATTTTGCAGTATATGGAACGTTCAATGCTTAGAACTTGACTTTGAACGTCAGACACATAAGTCTGCTTTTGTACTGTGTTCTGTGGAGTGTGGACACTCATGTTTCTGCATCGTCAATCAATACTTACTCAAACTTGGAGTGGATTAGATTGTCTGCAGCAACAATCTGTCTGCTTTTATCCTTTTGTAAATGTAAAATGTAGAACAGCACTTAGTAACAGGAGAGATGTCTTGGGTTCGTGTGACGTATCACGTGTGTTTCTAAAGCTCATTTAATGACAAAATTGTGTATAGCTAAGCAGTGGTCTGTATGATCATAAATGAAATTATCCCAGACACTGTACATCAGTGACACTGTATTATAATTATACTTAAGAGAAAATCCACCTCCCTTGCATTAAGAATTGTATGCCCAGCACTGTAAAATTAATAATGGTAACTTTTTTCTCTTGATATTCAGAAGAGAATGTCTTTGCCTTTATAATAAATTTCATTTAAACTTGGATCCACAAATAGGAAGAGGATTGTTCATAGTTGTAAGCCTAGGGTGGGTAGGGTTCTACCTACCATTAGTAGGTAGAAATCTTCAAGATTCTATAAGATGCTGGTTAATCACTATTTAACACAGTGCTTGTCTGAAAGGTAATAACTTCATAGCTTTTATATTTAAATATTCTTATAATGTATGTTACTCTTAAGACCCGTTCTGAGTGTTCTTTTGGGTATGCAAGTACTGTGACCTGATACAGTCTGGGCCTCATCGTATACTACTTAGAAATGCATATTGTTTTAATACACAATTTAGCAGCTTTTCCTCTCCTTTTGAAATAGGGTCCTCGTCCTGCCTTGTTTGTTCCTGAAGTTTCTTTTGAATTGCTGGTAAAAAGGCAAATCAAACGTTTAGAAGAGCCTAGCTTGCGCTGCGTGGAGCTAGTTCATGAAGAAATGCAGAGGATTATCCAGCATTGTAGTAATTACAGTACACAGGTAAAAAATGCACGTTTTAGAACTGTGGTTGTAATTATTGGGCTTCCCCCCCCCCCCCCGCCCCCCGCTTCCCTAAAAAGTTCTGTAAGTCTCATCAGTAAATTTTTGTTTTGTTTTCAGGAATTACTGAGGTTTCCTAAGTTGCACGATGCCATAGTTGAAGTAGTAACCTGTCTTCTGCGTAGAAGACTACCTGTCACAAATGAAATGGTAATTTTCCATCTACTAATAATGTTGCTAGAGAAAGTGTGTGTTTTCAGCAGTCTTTCTTGATAATTCTGTTTGCTCTGTGATCTCAGGAACCCAAATTATTAAAGGAATTTTGGCTTATATGTGTTAAATAGCTGGGTATTCTACATGGTTTGAAACTTCTGTGATAGATACACCAAAACATAGATACACCAAAGGGGTGGGTGGAACCCTCTTCTGCTTATCCTCCCCAGTGCTTCAATTGCCCAAGAAGAAATCTACTATAGCTTGGATTTAACATTTCATAGTCTTTCTAATAGAGCTGTATTTCACTCCCTTATCACAGAAGCTGTGCATTTGCTGATGCAATGATGAAAATTAAATTATAGTCTTCATTCTGTGTGGTTTGGAGATTTTGCTTGTAATTCCCTTTAGCTAGTAATAACTAGAAATTCAACTTTTAGCTTGGAATAAATATGGTTTAATATAAAAGTCTGCTTTGGGCTGTGTATTGTGGAGGACACAGTATTGAAATGGACTCTGTGTATGGTTGTGATAAGCAAAAACTGTTCCATACGCTCACTATCCCCCATAGTGAGCCATCTCTCACTAGTTCAAATATTGTATGTGGCTTCTGGCTGAAGGCTGACTATGTAGCTCACTTCATTATTATATAGCTCAAACTGCTGAGTTTTATTTATTTATTGCTGGAGAGGGGTTAGCTTAATGAAGCTAACAGGTTGAGCTGATGTAATGTCCAGAATGTCTGAAGGTCTGAATGTATTACAATGATGAATAAATTTTTGCCTTCTGTATCAGAACTTTAATTAGTTTGGGGGGCAGTAAGAATGATCGCTTGCTATGGGCAGTTAGACTGCACTTTCTAGCATTGTAGATCATTGCTCTTCACTGTAATTAATTAGATCTATACACTGAATGTTTGAACTGTGAATGACATTGCATTGCAGGTTCATAATCTAGTGGCCATTGAGCTAGCTTATATCAATACCAAACATCCAGACTTTGCTGATGCCTGTGGTTTAATGAATAACAACATAGAGGTAAGAAAATACATTCTCTTAGAAAGTCTTTTGACTCTTGAAAGCCTGCATAATTAGTAGAAGAACAAATCCTTCAATGTCTTTCATTGAAGCACAGTTCTGTGTTTTGCAGCATAAAAAATGAGATAGAATACCAATATGGTGTATATTTTTGTGACCTGATGATTTTTTTTTTAGATTTATGTTTCATTCAGGAAGAGTGGTTGATATTTCACTGCAAACAGTTCTGCCTGTGTATTTGTCTGGAAAATATGATAAGCACCTATTTGAATGTTGTCTATTAAATGACATTTTTGGACGAGAAACTTTAAATAGTTAAGAAATACTCTTTTATGTTAAAGTAGCTGCATTTTTTGTCTCTGACAAATACATCGATAGCTACAATGTTCCTCTTGCTCATGAAAGGATAGAAGTACTGTTTCCTCTACTCAGGTTATAATTTCTGCTTCATTTTGACAATGCTCTTGAATCTCTGTGTTACCATGCTTCAGTTTCCCTAAGACAGTTTTCTCCATCACTCTCTCATAAGCCTTTTACAGTTTCAGTAGTCTTCCTGTTTTTCAAACCCAGTTTTGATAACACTTGTTGCTGTCGTTCTACAACTGTTCTGACCAATTCTTTCTTGCAATGTGATTCTGTTGCAGTATTTCATTCACCTGGCTGAGAGCTTGATAATATTCTTGTGTTCCCCTGCTTATTCAACCCGTTCTTTCATAGTAGTGTTCTTTTTTTAAATGCTTTTGTTATCATTTCTGCTCTGTAGTTCTAACCTTTTCCTTTCTTCTACACATAAATTTTGTATTGACTGAGTATGCAATTGAATTCACCTTGGCAGACTGCTCTTGACTCTAGTTCAGAAACAAAACGTGTGCACTCTGCTGTGAGTACAGAAATCAAGGACTTTGCTAAGTTGGACATATAAGATTATTATATTATCATGTGTTAGTTAAACTAGTTCTTTTCCAATGTTTTCCTGAACAGGACATTGACGTTTTTGAAGAAAAAAAGCATGTAAAATATTTTATTCTGTGGACAATCAGTTCTTAATTTTGAGAAAAATCAAGTGTTTGTCCTGATTGCTTCAAATTCTGTTTGACTATAAAGTGAATTCTGCCTCCTTTTTTCCTTTTGGCTAGTCACAGTTAACCCTGCTGGCCACAGAATCAAGTCTTTTTCAATTACTTTGAAGATTTAAAGCCTGCTGAGGGCTGTAGCTCTGATCTTATTTACTAAAGACTCTAGTTTTGATTTATGGAGCGTGTTGCATAAGGCTTTCCAAAAGATTTTTTTTTTTATTGAGAATTTACTTTTGATCAGTTAATCAGAAAAATTTTATCCAAATAATTGAGGATTTCATAGGATCATAGTATGACTGCATAACACTGGATGGAATTAAATTACTGTTGTTTGTCTCTAAAATGTAAGTCATCTGTAAAACACAAATCTTGCGTGTGTGTTGATATAGAGTAATGCATAATTGAGGTCTTGCTGGATTGCTTTTAAAGGAACAAAGGCGTAACAGGTTAGCCCGGGAATTGCCTTCTGCTGTGCCACGAGACAAGGTAAGTGTTGACTTATTTATTAAGTCTAATGCATTCTCCTTTGATCCAATCTAAAGTTTTGGAAACTTTGATATGCTGCCATAGTAACGGTCTTGGAAGCTTCCAGGTGTTGAGTTTTTTCTTCACATTTCATAAGGCAGAAGTGGAATGTTCTCTTCCTCCAAAGGTGCAGTTTTGACAGGTTTTAAATCTGGGTTTTCTGAAGGCTTGCCTATAATCTTACATTAATGGTATACTTCTTACTTGAATACTATCTGAAGTAAGGCTTGAAATGCCTGCTGATGTTAAAAGATGGAGTCAGAATTTGCATGCTTACATTTATTGCCAAGACACCGATTTCAAAAGATAAAGAATTGATTTAAAATATTCAGTGTGCCAACATAGTGACTTGGTGGTTGTTTGTTGTTTGAGTGTTTTTCAGTTACTCTTAAAACTGCAATTTATTGCAGTCTTGCTTTCTTTGGGAGAAGAAGATGAAGGTGACATTTTCAGTTGATCATAACTCAATCATGTATTCTGTCGCTTGAGCTTGCTTAGTTTTATCAGGTTGTAGGATTAGTTCCATGATACGTAAGTTCATGGGTGGAAGAACCAAGAGTCATGGAAAACATTGCCTGGTTGTAGAAATGAATAGTCTGACAATCAGCTGGAATTTTAGACAGGTCTTTAGTATTATGTGAGGGATTTAGAATCCAAATATACAGAACGTAGCTTAAGCTTTTTACATGTTGTAACAGGAGTTACTAGAGCTGATAGAAATTGGTTCATTAAGCTTGTTAGCCTAAAAAGTGAGGCAAAGTCCCAGAATGGATCTAATATTGCTACTTTTAATCAGCATAAGCCAGCTGATGGATGAATTGGGAATTTGAGGTAGCTATGGAGAGATTGCTTTCAGTGCTCTTTTGTTCCTCCTTTTTATTGACATCATATTTATACCATCAGTGTAGGAGCTGAAATGGAATTTATGGCCAGATAAGCCCAAAGTCTCTTAATTGCCTTGGAGATGCTTTTTTTATTTTGGTTTATTTTTCTTCCTTTTTTTTTTTCTGATTATATTACTGTTTTGCTTGCAAATTCAAAGTATTTTCTGTTTTTTTCTGGATTTTTAAAGATGCTAGTAGGTAAAAGTATATGAAATCCGCTAGGTAGATTTGGTGGCCTTCAGTTGAAATTATTATTTTTTTCTTCCTCCCCCTCTCCCTCCCTGCATTTTGTGCCTTCCTTAGTCTACTAAAGCTCCAGGTGCATTGACACCTGCTTCCCAGGAGACTGTTACTGCTGCTTCTGCTGAGGCTGATGGCAAGGTCTGTCTTGATTTTTCCTCTAAGCACTGCATGCACATTTCCCGTTGTGGTGCACCGCAGATTGTGACGGAAAGCAGTTTTGTATGTGGTGCTCTGTCACTGACACAGTATGCCCTACAGAATATACAGCCCACTTGGCAGTACTGATTGTAATACGTGCAGTGGCAGGTAAAGATGTGCCACTGGGTGATGGTCACTGCTTTCTGGGTGAACTCTTCGTTGCAATACCTTGCGGTGCCAAGTATCTGGCATAATTTGTCTCCAGCTGTTGTCAGTAGTTTGTCTGGTGCAACAGTATTGTAATCAAAAGTGTTCAGCATGGTTGTTAAACTGCATGTTTTTAATGTGTTGACAGTTAAAGGATGAGGACAGAAGATAAGCTAAAAAAAAAAAAAAAGTGAGTTTCCTGCTTCCTGCAGGGAATCTTTTTAGGCTTTGTTTAAATCGAACCTCCTTGTTGTTTCACATAATTGCTCAATCCCTGGTTTACTTATATTTGTGAAATGTCTTCTGCAATGTTTTTTTACACTTTAGGTGTGCTGTCTTTTAGTGTTAAAATAACAGCTCACTACTGTAAAGACTTCTTTGCCAGTTGCTTTCACTCAGAGTCAGAAAAGATGGGTAGTCACAAGTTTGGGTATTAAGAGTACCAAGAGTACTCAGCCTTTCCGCTTCATTGCATATGCACCTTCAGCTTCTAGTGCAAAGCTGCCATTTCTGGTCTGAACAAAGCAGTTAAAGTCAAAATCTGGTCTAGTACAATTTGAACTGTTGTTTTGATGAGAATTTTAGAGGTTCTGGTATGCTGCCAGCATTAAAAAGAAATCAAGAGCTACTGTGAGGAAACCGGTGTGACTTAAGAAGTCGCAGGATGCTGCCAAATTTGGGTTAATTTGTGTTACCCACGAAACCTATTCTAATACTATTAGGTGGTACAAACTCAACACTCTCTTGCTTGTGAAAAAAAAAAGAGCTTTGTTTCTGAAACTGCTTTGGAGATAGAGCAGGCTCCACTGTAATACTGAGTGAGAGTGGGGTTTTTTGCTATTTAGCTGTCTTGCAGTTAGAAATAATGTAATACAGCTTTTGTCATCAGGGGTCCTCTTCTTTTAGCACAGGTTGATTTGAATTCTCATAGTGCTTGTTTTTGTTGTTGTTGTTGTTGTTGTTTTTACAGTGCCTCTGAAGAGTTGTGCAATTTTAATAAAATTTCTGATGTGCACTTTTGAGCTGGGTTTCCTCCTAGTATGCAGTTGGTGTTCTATTTACACAGAATTTGTAGCTCTTGACTCTCTGAAGGGGATTTTTTTTTCTCCTGCATTCAAAGCTTAAAGGACTTGAGGTGTCAGCTGTCTCAGATGCATCTATTTTAAGCAGTCTGTGATAAGCAAGCAGCAAACATACTGTTACGTGTGGAATTTGCAGAAAGGGTGTGCATAGTCTGCCCTGCTCTGGTTCTTTGTTTCTCTCTCTTTTTTTTTTTTTATTTTTTTTATGACTCAAGATCAGCCTGTAGTGTTTCAATTGTAAACACAATAGATAAATTCAGCTTATTTCTTCCTATATCTTAAACAAAATGTTACTAGTAGTATTACTACAGAGCCTTGAATGACCTTTACTGTTTTTCAAACAGCAGTGGGTTTTAAAGCACAGTAGTAAATAAAACAGCTACTAGGCTTACAGAAAGGTATAGAATAAAGTACTGTTGTTCCACAGGAAAACAATGGTTTGGGGTTTTTTTTAATACTATTTTAACATGTGGTGGACACCATCTACTAATTTCTTTTGTCTAGTGATTTGTAATGCTTAAGAGTTGGGTGTTTTGTCCTTTTCTCAGGAGATCAGTGAGTCGTTCTTTGTCTGGAACTTCCCAGAAACTCTGATCTTCACTTCCCAAGGATAGAGATGTTTGTTTTGTTTTGATTTGGTGAAGAAGGGAAAAAAAAAAAGAAAGAAAAAAAAAAAAGAAAAAAAAAGCCTTCCATAAATTGAGGTTTGGCAGCACAAGTATGTTCATAGCTGTGGTACCTGGAAACATAAAAGTGCATAGTTTTTAGATGGTACTGTAAGAAACTTCAGTTTGTTTTTTAAATAAGATACCAAATAATTCAAATTCAAGTCTTCTAAGAGCAGTGGAGATCTTTAAAACATACTTTCAGAATGATCCTGACAGTATAGTTTGTATTGCTCCAAGGACGATGGTGGTAAAAGCCAAATGATTTGGGAAGACTATTTCATATTTTGGAAGTGATTTCTAGACCCTTAAAGTGCTGGAGAGCTTCTCCTACCACTACTAGGAAGAATACTTTTAAAAGCTCTCATTTTTCTCATATTTGGTGTAAGCAGAAAAGGGAGAACAAAGGTGGTGAATGTGAAGAAAAGGATGAAGGGAATATATATATCTATATATATGAAAATCTCATTTTTATTGAGTCTTACACACAGCTCAGTGATAGTAGATGTAATCAGACACTGCTTTCTAGTGCCTGGGTACTAACTTTAGTGTTTCTTCATTGTGCTGTTTGTGCAGGTGGCTCCTGGAGCAGGAGATGTGTCTCAGGAGCCTGGAACAGGCAACTGGAGAGGAATGCTGAAACCCTCCAAAGTGGAAGAAGTATCGGCAGAGGAAAAATCCAAGCCAGCTGCAGCCTTGCCTGCTAGTCCTCAAAAAGGACATGCCGTAAACCTATTAGATGTGGTGAGTCCTTAAAGACAAACACCCCCTCTTCATAGTTCAGGCTCAGGGAAGAAAACAAACGAATTCTAGATCTTGTAACTGTGCTGCTAATATATAATATCTTTGTAAATAACAACCTAGCCAGTCTCTTCTGTTTTCCTCCTTACCCAGTCCTTCATCTTTCCCCCCCTCCAGTTTCAGCCTATGATTTGGGACGTCTTCCTTGCACAAATTCCTGTGCAAGTGAAGGCCTTGTCTAGATCACTGTTATGTACAGGAGCAGATCTCAGCTAATGTCTCAACTCAAATTCCTGCTTATTTTTTCCAAAGTTGGCATTTTTATACTAGAGGAAAGGAATTATTAAAGACAAAACCCACTTGAGTTAAAAACAGATGGAGATCCTTTTAAGTGTTTAGAGAACTTAGTTCCTTTAGTGAGCTTTTAAATAAAAATAATTAGTAGTGGTGCCCTCTGACCTTTGTGTCAGTCCTGGATTTTGACATGTCTCTAATTTTATTTCTGAAGAATTAGAGGTTTGTTGCAAGGCAGGTTACATCTATCAAACTATCTGATTCAAGGAGCAATAGTTTATTTTAGATTTCACAGTTCGAGTCTTATTTCCTTAGGCAAATGAGCAGAAATGGTACACTGAGGTTTGGTTGGTTGTCTTTTTTTTTTTTTTTTTCGTAGCCTGTACCTGTTGCACGCAAACTTTCTGCCCGTGAGCAACGAGATTGTGAAGTGATTGAACGACTTATTAAATCTTACTTCCTTATTGTCAGGAAGAACATTCAGGACAGGTAAAACAAAGCTTCCTAGAAATGTTTAAGCCATAGAAATGTTGTGATATCTCGAGAGTCCCATATATAATCTTGCTATTTTTTCATGTTCTTATCATTGTAAGCAGAGAGAAAATGTTTATTGGTTTGTTTTGTTTGGTTTTTTTACAAGGGGCAGCAGCAGTAAAACTTGACCCTGCACAGAAATAAGAAGCCTAAAAGCACTTGTTTTCTCCAATGGAAAGAGTTCTGTATTGTATTTAGTAAAAGGCTTAATTAATTATTTAGGAGATACCTGCTTTTCTGGAGGTAAAGTGGAATAAACTCTAGGTGTAGGCTACTTTGTAGCCCTGACAGAACTTAGCTTTGCCATACTGTTATTTCAAACAGGAAGGGTGAATAGGAACTACTAAGTTTTCTAGGACTTAGCTATAAGGATGGAAACAGTGTGACAGCAATGTTTCTGCTGTGTGCAACTGTGGAAGATGCCTTTAAAGTTTTGCTTAAAAATTGTCATACTTTTTTCTTTTTATTGAAATTAATGTGAAAATGCACTTTGCTTAGGTCTTTGTGAAAAGACCTGACACACTCTCTCTGTGTATATTTTTACATTTTTATATATATATATATGTGGGAAATTTTGGGGGAATACGGAAACTAGAGTTTAAAGCAGATCAGTGATGTTATAGAAGTTTTATTCTATCTAGTAAACTAATATTCTCAAGATAATTTTTAGTATTTCATGGCAGTGAATTGATTTGTTTACCTTAATTTTACCACAGCATTAGCACTATTAGTGTTACCTCCTTGCATAGTCTAAATAATCCCTTGACATTCTTTGCAGTAGATAAGCATATACATGAGGAAAAGAATAAAATACTATCTCGAGTATTACAAATCTGATGTATTAGGACATCCTCACTTAATGCAGAAATATTTTTAGGAAATGCCTCTCGAAGATGGTGCTCATGTCCATCCCGTATCATAGTAGCATAACTCATTCAGGCTTTTCCTTGGATGGTGTCCGTACCCACACAACTCTGAACGTGTCTTTTGGGTCGTTTCCACTCTTAGCCAGACTTCCAAAATATTCTAGGCTTCTTTCTTAAGCTCTTCTTTTGGTAGAACTTGCAATGTCTTGGCTTGAAAGGAGGGTGTAAATTGAAATATTTGAGTACTAGATTACTTGACTAATAATCTATATGGTATCATCATGATTTTCCAGAAGTCTTCCCACAACTAGCTAGTAAAGAACATAAACCAGCAGAATGTGGTGGGAAGATTCCCAGCCAAACTTGGGAGTATGATTCCAAAAGCTCAGATGTGTTGATATATTGTGGTTGATCTTAGGCCTGGCTGTTGAGACTTGCATGGTCCTTGTCAAGTTAATTCTGCAGTGGCGATTGCAGCGCTCTGAGCAAAATCTCTTGATCTGCCCATGAAAATTATTTTAATTTGGATGTAGGGCTGTGTGCACACGAGAGGGGTGATGTGGTCGCTACTTAATGAGTCAGTATTGATCACACATCACCTCGCAGTCCACTCTAGTTGCTAAAAATGACACCAACAAAGTTGTCTAAACTAACATGTTTTATTTCTCAGTTGGGGACAACCATCCATATTTTTATCGTCAGTTGCTGTCACTTTGCTGAAGTGACCTGAGCTGCACTAATTCAATTTTTAATCCTCTACTTATATCCCGGGATTTTGGTAGTGAATTAGTAGGATGTTTTGATTTTGCCAGTACTCGTGTAAGTATTTTCCCTTGCTCTTTCAGAAAAGTACTGCTGCTACACACATCTTAAGTCCCAAAGAAAAACAGGTTCAGCTAGATTCAATACTTGGAAGTTTTTCCAGGAAGCTTTCTGGCATAGAAGCCAGAGCTGAGACAGTGGTTTGTTTCAGGTGTTTTTACCCTGACACAGAGCTGAAAAGATTCTGTAGTGTCATTCTGATGGATTGTTCTTAATTTTCATTGGTTGCTGCCTGCCTCCGTTACAGACAAATATATTTTTCACACTTAAACTCCATTTTCAGTTGCTCTCACATTGTGCTCTCTGATATCAGGAGATAACGTGGCCCAATATTAACACTGATTTTAGGGTTGAAATACTTAGCTTTTTGTCATGCCTAGCGCAGTGGAGACTCAGGTTGGTCTCTAGTGAGAAAAGTAATTTATTCTCATTTTATTTTGTGCACTGTATATATTCATGTGCTTTACAATGCAGCTGTCCTATTGGGAAGTAATTCAACATCTCTTAAATTGCACAAGATACTGCATTTACTTGAGAGTTTTTATTTATGGTAGTGGTAGATTCCTGGTATTTTGAGCCAAAGCTCTGTGTATGTAGCCACTTGCTCACTCTGTGCATTCTTCAATCTAGAGCAGACCTGGTTTTGAATAAATCTTTCTGAAGAAACAATCTTTATATGCTTGCAGTGTGCCAAAGGCAGTGATGCATTTTCTGGTGAACCACGTGAAAGACACTCTTCAGAGCGAGCTGGTAGGCCAGCTGTATAAATCCTTGCTGTTGGATGACCTTCTGACGGAATCTGAGGACATGGCACAGCGCAGGAAAGAGGCAGCTGACATGCTAAAGGTATTTAAAAGATCAGGACCTCATGGGAGTAGTTAATTAAATGGAAACCACATAAATAGGAAATTATGGGAAGAATTACCTATTTTATTTTTTTTTCCTGCTTTTTAAGAATATGCCAGTGTATTACTTTCTCTGCTAAAGGAATTAAAAGCAACATGTGACCAAAAAGTATTATGTAGGTTGACTACTTGGTAAGAGGTGACTTAAACTATATTTTGGGCAGAAAGCTGCAAAGTAGAATAATCTGGTGGTGTTTTTAATTATACATTTGGTTTTAATAATTTGCTTTTATTCAACTTTTATAGCGTTCAGCAGTTACTTTGGGGGACACAATGTTTTAAGTGCTGTTTTACGTGTATGCTTCACCCCAAGCCTGGTGGCCAATGCCTGGTGTGTGGAAGCAGTACCTCATAATATGAACAGTGGGAATGTTGGGACTCGCTGATGTATCCTCTGTGTACCTCTGTGTGACAGTGCGTTTGTGACACGTCTGCGATACAGAGCTCTTCGCTTCTTCGTTGTTCACTTCCATCATGTTGCAGATTCTGCTACAGCAGAAATACACTGCTTTGCGTTGAACCTCAGGGAAAAGAGTCCCTCTGCCAGTTGAGCTGACTGAAGCAGCAGCAAGAGATGCTTCTCTCTCACAGGCAGTGTGGTCACACAGCACGTGTGAGAGATTGGATGCTCTGAGATACCACTTGTCCAAGACCACCTGCAGCAAGTTGAATTTTGGCTATTATATGATCAACATTTGAGTGAAGGGAACTGTCAGAGTCCTTTAAACTGTAAAGTTAATAGAGCTAAATTCGTAGCTCAGATTTCCCCAAATTGGAGTACTAATTAAATAATCTTAGTATGAGTTCATATTCTGAGCTTTTAAATTTGCATTTAAGTTTAGCGGGCTTGATTGTAACGAATGTGTTAGAATGCTGGAAGTGACATAAAATAGGTGCAGTTTCCTTTTATTTTGAGGGAGGTTTGAAGGATTAAAGCTGTTTGTGTGGTGAAAAAGTCTGCCCTTCTTGAGAATGTATGAATAAATACAAAAAGTTAAAACAAGTTATCACTTGTTTCATAATAAAAATTATCAGCTTTGATTTGTAACATCACGCTTCCAAGACTGCTGCTGTTACCTCTTAGAGAAGTATCTTTAGGAAAACTCAGTAACTTTGTTTTTTCTGTCTTTCTGTGTGCAGGCCTTGCAGCGAGCCAGTCAGATCATTGCAGAGATTCGTGAGACACATCTTTGGTGAAGACTGTACCTACCAGCCACACTATTTATATGCATTGGAGGTTACGTTGACTTGAAAATTGCTAGGCATGGTATACGGAGTAGAATTTTTATTTATGAACTCTCATCTGTGTACTGCAACTGTGTACATCTGCTCATGTAAAGACAGTTGGTTTGATTTGCAAACAGAAAAATATGCTGTATTTTGCAAAATAAGTCATATTTAATCCTCATAATAAACAGCTCTAAATGTTTCCTTACCAGCTTTCTGGTGCAAATTAAAGCAGACCAAGTCTACTGTCTCAGTGACAGTCTCATATGAACTTGGGGAAAAAAAAACCAACAACCAAACATTAAAAGTTCCAGTGCCTGACTTGCTAAACAGGTTGCCTGTGGTTAGGATGGACGGTGTAGTCTTGTGGCATAGTTTTAAGCTGCTTTTACAATAGAAGTTTAAATACTGTGAAAAGAAGAGAGCACCGAGTATTTTCTTTTCTTTCATGAATATATTGCATGCACTATGACAGATGGAGGTGTCCATTTTATAGCACAGTAGAGATGTCTACCGTATTACTATGTACGTGTGTCCCCAGGTTTTTTTTTTCCCCCCCCAGATGTTGAAACTGCAGACAAAACTTCCAACTTCATTTAAATGGAGTATCATGTAGGAAGAATTAGCCTGGAGCTTGTGAACAATTAACCGCCTACTAAAAAGTGGGTGCAAAGTTATTCATGTGCACTGGAGCTTGTGTATAAATGTTGGGGATTATAATCAGGTACAAGAACACCTTCCCCTTCCTCCCCCCCTGGGACCAAGATCCCCTGGACCATCTGATAGTAAATTTGTTCTGGCAGAATTGAAAAATAAAAATGGATTTCAAAACTGTTACGGGATAATAAGTGTTTCTTTTAAAAACAGATTAAGTTGGCCAGGGAGAAGGGAATCCCCACAAGTTTTTTCCAAATTTTGGAATGTATGACAGTATGAAAGTCTGTGGGATTGGAGTATTTATACCAGAGATTACAGTTACTTTTGAGGAAATTTTACTGTGCTGTAAGTAGCGCTTTGGGTTTTTTCTCTCGCCTTTTTTTTCTTGTTTTGTTTTGTTTTCTTTTCAGGACAATCCACAGCTTTGGGAATTTTAGGTTGGAAATTAAGTTGATGGGTTACTTTTTTTCTTATAATTCATACAGATAAATATTGATCACACTAGCCTTTAAAAAGTAAATATTTTGATTTTTATGAATAGAAATATATTTAAACTCCAGCCAGCACACTTGCATGTACTTTTCAAGCAGATTCACTTTTTTTGTTTAAAGCAAAAATGTTTACTATGATGTTGCTCATATTTTATATCTTCAACACAACTTGCATGAAAAATAAGACACTGCTGTTAACATCCGTGGCTTGCTTCTACAGTATTGGGCCAATACACTCAAGTTTTTTTATGAATGTATTCAGTTCTTTCCCCATTTCATCAGTTAACAGAAATGGAATTCTTTTTGTAAGCTGCTAAAGATTGAAAATTTAAAAACTGTTAAGACCTCATTTACAAGGTCTGTTTAAAAATGCATTTTTCTCCTGGTAGTTTTCAGTTTGGTACCAATATAAACCCAAGTAGTTAAGTCTGACAGATGCAACTATTGGATACTTTTATGCATGCTCTGAAATAATTCATGCAGAACACAGAAATATGTTCTGCAGTGTAATTTGTTACATTTCATGTAACAAATACAAAGAAAGTCATTTTAACTTGTTGCATTGTATCCAGGGATGGTGGTTCTCAGATTTAAGAAATGTGCCTGTAGTGAAGTTGAAGTGTAAGACACAACTCAATTTTGGAGAGCAGTGAAAGCTTTTAAGTTTTGTCCAAGTCATAACCTTTCTGTTGACACCTCTCTCCTTTTGACTTCTGACATCGAAGTAGTATGTTTTCAACAAGGCAGAGCCGTCCGTAAGTGAACTGCTACCTAAGCTTTAACTCCCAAAGTTCTTTCAGTCTTTTGTGAAGAAATACTATGACTTGTTAAATTTTGAAATGCATATAGCAAACAAATTCCATTTATTTAAGAAACTCCTTGAGTGATAACTGGCTCTGTAATGTCATGTGAAATTTATATGATGTTAATAAGGTTTTTGAAGTGTTACAACTTTTTTTGCTTAAGTTTCACAAAAAAATTCCATTTGGTAATGTTTGAGTGCCAACAAATGAACTCGATTTGTAATCCTTAATACAAGTCTTTAAAAATCCATGTTGTAACAGTCCTGTTATTAAATAAACAGATAACACACACAATTAATATCCCAGAAATAAAGTTTTGAACTGACTTGTAGTTCAGGTGGAAGGACTTACCTACTTTTACAAGTTAATAGCGTAACTACCTATATTTGTACAGCCTTATGTATGTTTGCATTTGCCCTCATGCAGTTCTACATTGTTAATTCTTTTATAGTTGCATACGTAATAGTGTAGACAGGCTGCTGCTATGAGTGGTTTTTTATATAATCTGTTGTCTAGAACTGAACTAAAATACTTAAGATGGTACTGTTACTGCCACCATTAAAAGAAATTATTGGGACTCTATGGGGAAAAAAAGACTAATGAAGGTAGCAGCTGAAAAATTCCCAGATCACACTGGTGGTTTACAGCTGTCTTCTATTCCACTTTGATTTAAACTTGAAATGCCATTCAGCAATGCACAAATTTCAGCTAACTTAAATTAACTTGCTATCTAGTGAAATGTGCAAACATGAGGGAGAAAAGCCACTGTAGATAAGTTTAGATTAGTAAACATTTGACATTAATACCTGACCTCTGTGTGGTACTACTGTAAATAAAACATAGTATCCCTATGTGAATATAGAGTTTGTCAAGAAATTACTTTGGTTTTTTAGTAGTCATTTTCAAATTTCACTTAGTGGAATAGATGTGTAAGGTGGGTGTTTATGTGCTTCAAACTGTATTCTGAAGTAAACATAACATACCTTGTGGTAAAGCCAAGTTTTACCTATGCTTTATTGATTTTGAAAGATGCTAGATTGGATACTGCACTCTCAGGTCCCTGCTTTATAGAATACAGCAGGGGAAACAACTTGCCAGTCTGTTGTGCCCCTCTTGTTAACTTGAATTATCTACACACACACACACACCCACCCCCAGTCCTTTAGCTATGAGAGCAATTGGCTAGCTAGTGTTTTCCGTAGATCCTGAAGATCTCAAATGCATCTGCTTAACTTGTTGCCAGTTAAACTCTGTGCTTTGAAATGGGAGATAAATTTTAAGTCATGTAAGAGGGAAAAAAGAGTAGAGCACCTGAATATGGTTTTATGCTCTGAGACACTGTTGTAATCAGTGAAGGTACTTTCATGCTCTGATACCTCCCTTTTAGTTTACTTGCTGCACACTTTCCCCCTTTACCTTTTTATTGCTAGCTGCTGCAATAATGTTCAATTCAAGTCTCCCAGCTTTTGCTGTCCCCAGATGCTGTATGTTTTCATTGCTTTTTCTAAAAATAAATGGCCCGATTAATTATTTTTCTTGCACTTCCAAATAATATGTTTGTAGACATGTTAAATACTTGAATATTAGTTACTGCTTGTTTATATTTGAACAAGCTGTGTCTCCAATTACCTGAACATACCTGTTTTGAGGTATATGAGAAATGAGGCTAAAAGAGAATACTTGACTTTCAGTCATCCTCTGTTCTCAGTGTAAGTGTTCAAAGGTTCAGTTGTGATACCCTGTACAGTCATGAAAAGTAGTGGTTGTGTCCAGCTGTTTCTTTGGAAAGAGTCAGGAAAGGGTTTGAATTGGTAGGAGTTGGTCAAAAGGAAGCACAGACTAAATTTCTTCAAGTTCATGAATCTTATTAAAAAACCTTGTATGCAAATAATTTAATTCCCTTTTTTTATTTTGTGTTTGTAAAAAATAAATAAAAACATTTTAATACTTGATCAAAGTGGGTATTAATGCTTAAAAAAAAAAAAGCTGAAACTTGTGGGTATACATGTATCTCCACCCTTTGGAGATGGAGGAGAAATATGGCAGGGGAGAGATCAGACATGAAACATGACTTACTCCTGGGAGTTTTATTTCTTGCAACAAGAACGTAACTGTTGTATCTAATCTGTTGTATTTCTCTAGAGGCTAACAGGAGTGATTGTTGTTCCCAGGTGCATGTTTCTCTATTGCTGTAATGTTTCTGCCATTTAAGGAACAAGGCAGCTATGTTAAGTGGATAAATTTAACTTTCCCCTTCTTTCTTGTAGCCTTTTCATGTCAAAGTTGTGATTTATCCCTTCATCGACTTTTTCTAGGATAGTGCTAATCATTACTGCATCTTCAGACAAAGTAACAAGCGACACGACCTCGTCCTGAGAGCTAAACAGGGTAGGTACAGCTTTTTGTTTTTAAGGTAGGAATGACTCAACTACTTTATTTCTATAATAGAGATATCTCATTATCAGGTAGATAAGTAGAATCTAGAAACTGAAATTAATATTAAGTCCATGGGGTGAGCTAGTGTAAAGTGCCACTGTATTACAGTTTAATAATCTGAAGGAACTGTGATATATAAGCAACAAGCCACTATCATTTCACTAATACTATTGAAATCTTGGTTGACAGCAAAAATAAAGCTATCATCAAATTGATTGCATCAAGTAGAAAAAAAAACCAAAACGAAACAAAAACTCCCCACCCAATTACACAATAGATAGATTCCTGAGACTTAGTAACATTTCTTAGAATTTCCCCATTCTGATAGGCTGGGTGGTTTTAAACAAATTAAATACCTTGACTTACTCTGACAGCATAAGAGATGGTGATGAGTTACCTGCTGCACTGAGGTAGCTAAGATTAAGGCCTCTCCCCTTGTGGCTGCTCTGATTGCAAAACTATGGTCTAGGCCTTTCATGGACTAGGAAATGATTCTTTTTGGCCTAAAAGGGAAGATTATCTTAAACCTTGAGAACAACAAAGCAATCAATCACCTCATGAACCAGAGTGAGGGTTTCCATGTGTTTACACCGGGGCAGGGAGGGTCCCTTACTAAAAAAGTTCTGAGCCAGCCAGTGACATGAGTGTATTCTGAGTCAGTTGATCAGGTGTAAGTAGTTCTGATGTGGGTTTTACTACAACTGACTGTGGTTTTGTTGTTGTTCGGGTCACCTGGCTGTAAGTACTACATTGCCTAAGCAACCCAACATGAAACTCCACCCTGGGAAAGGGACACCTTATCAAGGTGTTGTATTTTCATGTTTATTTGATTCCTAGTGTGTAAGCAGCTGTAGTGGCTTGTTGTTATGAAAAGGGGTGGTAGCATTTTTGAGCAATAAAGCAGTAATACCTTTAAATGTAGATGTTGGTATTCTACTCGTGTCAAAGTACATTCTCAGTTTCATGCTGTCTTAACAAGAAAATGAGGCTGCTGTGATCTCCAGTGTTGACTAGGCCATAAGCAGGAGGATGACTTTCTGCTCTTTCACGAGGCAGGACAGCTTGTGCATATTCTGCCCTATCTGAAAGGTCTAACATTTTTAACTGCAAAAGCATTATGGCCTCCCTTACATGTTTCCTGGTCCAGATACCCTTGTGCTGCTGTTCACCTACAACTCCCAGGCATGTAAAATTTAAAAAAAGCTTTTGTGTACATGGTTTGTATCTTCTGGTATAATATACTATATCCTGCCATTGACTGTACAGGACCTAGTGACAGGATATACCTTCCACATAGGTTCTAGATAGCACAGATGCATCCACATAGTGTGTCACCCAAACTTTAAGTCATACTATGTACACAAAAGACATAAAAGAGATTCACTAAGGTGATTTAGGCTTTGAAAGGCTCTATACTCTTGCATTTCAGGATTACACTAAGGCTGGAAAGCTTTTATGCCATATGCCCCCACAAATTATCAATAAGAAGCTTACATAGTAGGGCTCAATCATTCTATTCATTTATTGTCAACCTTCTGCAGCTTCCTTCAAAGCAAACCTGTTTAAAAAAAAAATGCTGATTGTAGGGTGGTTGTTCTTACTCACACAGGTTTCTCTGTTAGGATGAAGTCAAACTGGACAGCAGCATACATCCTTTGTAAGAAGTACTGATTTTGACTATGCTTTTGCTCATCTTGCTGTGCATTATGCTGTAGGGTAGTAGGCTACTGTTCTTCTATCACAGAGGGTTGTTAAAGGAGGGGAACAGCAACTCCACCTTCGGACAGTGAAATTAATCTTCTCATCATCTTGTGCACAGCCTGTTAAGAATGGTGCTTTGGATAAGACGGAGTATCTAAAAATCTCTTCAGGGGTAGAACTTAGCTGCCTTTGTTTTAACTCTGTTGGTATATTTTAAGGAAGTCTCTGAGCTGCACAGTAATGCACAGGATAGAAACATCTTCAACTACATCTTTGAGCAACTGAGTCGAAATGATAGGTCATTATAGAGAGATGTTCTGTTGTCACAACTGCAGCCATTTTATGATGTAGTAGTTTTTCTTTCCAATCCTAAGCAATGATACTCCATTCTTGAGAATATGCTGTCCAAGAATAAGAACAGTCTCGGGATTAGTCACTCGAATCCCATTTACTGAAACTCCACCATCTGTAATTTTCTGGTACCTTAAAAAGAAACCAAAAACAAAAATGGTATTTGCAAGAAGCAGTTATTTATTGCTGTCAAGTATTGAAAGTTAAGGACTTTTTGGTTGGAACCATAATTGAATAAATTTTAACTCTCTTGCATTTTACGTTCAGTCTAGGTCAAGAGTGTCTTAAGTTATCCTTAGCTTCTACAATTCCCATTTTTCCGGAAAGGTATAAGAAAACTTAGGCTGTTGCCTTAGACTGTCCCCTCATCAGGTGTAGATTTTACAGCTCAGGTACATGAGACTCCATTATCCTACACTTTCACTTCAAAATGGAATGAGTCCACCTGCTCCCCTGCTGGCACATAGATTGCTATCCTGTTTCTACTTGATTTGGGTCTCATAGTTGTTTAACTTCTGCAAACATACTACTCTAACCTGTTTAGGTGGGGCATTATCAAAGAGCACAGGTGATGACATACCCACTAGGTCCTTCTGGAATGGCATTTGCTTTGCGACATAAGTCAAGAACGTTCATTCCGGGTTCAAGCATCAATTCAGCTGAAGGAGCTTGTCTAAAAAGTTCCTGTAACTCTTGGTCAGACATAGCTTCTAATGCCTCCAAACTGCTGTAGTAAAGGGCCTTGGTACACCTGTAAGAACAATGATCATTCAGAATGCAGTGCTAGTCTCACCTTCACACGAAGTGCTACTCAACTAATCTGATCCCCCTTCCCAACTTCTTCTGAGAGTCCACAGAGTAACAGAAGTACTTCAAGTACACCCCATTTTTTATCTTTATCCTAGCCCACTACACTGCAATTTTCTTCTTACATTAAGTCTACGGAAGTACACTTTTCTCTTTTAACAGCTGAGCAACAAATAAATACATGAAAATAGTCCCTGAAAAGCTATGGCTGATTACTGTTTAATTAATCTGAAAGAAAACTGTTTGACAAATTGAATTTCACCTCTTAGCGGATTCCAGCCCCTCTCTACCATGAACAAGCTTGGTTACTTCTGCAGCAAGTCGTTTCTGAGGACCCCATTTTTCAGGTTCTTTAGCATGCATTTCCATGATGTGGTCAATCTCCTCAAGCGGAAGGAAGGTGAAGAGTTTCAGGTATCTGCAAGCAGGGAAAAGAAAATATTTTGTATATATAGCCATCATTACAGATTTCCTGCCTTTGTTAGTCAAGCTTCATTAACTGCACTAAAATGATTCTTAGTCACTTTAAGAAATCCATACTACAGATACTCTGTCCTTTCAAACAGTTCTTTAGTTTTGCCCAAATGCTTCAGCTTACTGGGTAACTCATACCAGGATATTTGATATTCTACTTAGGGTAATGTCTTCAGACACAAGAGCATCAGATGCTTTTATGCAGCTTGTGTTGCAATCAATTACTAGGTTTTCTCTCAAGTGCAAGAAATCCTGTGACTGTTTCAATTGCGTGTCAACTAACAAGGTCTTGTGTTTTTAGTAGTTGCATGAGATGCTAATGAAAACTACCAGTCCTGATCTGTGGTGATAATGGGACAGAAGTATACTATGTATTGACAATTATCTCAGCAGGAAGATTATTTAGGATAATCAAGAATTTAAAAGGTGCTTATCTAAGCTACATTAAGTAACATTTTAATAGGCTTGCAGTACCATTAAATGTAGTGTATTAAAAAAAGGCACCTTTACTGTTAAAAAGTCTGAAAGCATTAAGTATTTTCATGTTAAGTACCCACATGCCCTTCTTTTCAATCTGAAGAGCACTGTGGATGCAGAAGCTAAATTTGAAATATCAGAGAATAAACCTTTAAGAGGCAACTGAGTTATGAGACGGGTCACAATGTGAAAGGCAAGTACCTGTCTGAGGTTTATGAAGCCTCAGATTTGACAGGGGTGTTTGAGCTGAAGAAAAAAATCTGCTGAGAAAAATAGATTTTCAAAAAGGACATGCAACTTTTTAATGTAATGCCCTGAATAAAGCTATTGGTTATTTATTTTCAGTACAGAGTTTGGCCAACAATGAAGGAAACCTGTCAAATGGTATATCTCATATTTTTGCTACCCTTTCATGTTGTCATTGTATTTTAGTATTTTTACACTGGTCAGTAAGAATATGAGTTATGTCTGGTTGACTTGGATTCAGAGGCAGCACAATGAATCTAAGACCACATCTTGCTTATTAGAATTGCTCTACCCTTAAGTAATGATTCTTCAGAATTTTGTCTTTGTACATGCCACAGCTTTAAGCAGTAGTTGGATAACCTTACAAGTTTCAGCGCCTTGCAGTCTCATCTGCTTTACAGCTCAATCCGCTTGCCATCATAATTGTAAGCAGAAATCTTTGCTTGTGTTCCAGTATGAAAAAGATAAACACTTAACTTCATTGAAACCTCAAACATTAAGTAAGAGTCAGAATGATGCAAATCGTTCCTATCTGCAGTTTTCAAAAAGAACCCCTAAAGTTTCCTGCAAGGTATATGAAAAGAACAACAAACAGACTTACTCATCCACGACACCACATTAATACTATGGGTCATGTATATAACAGGCACTCCCCTCATCATCTAAACATTTCAAATTAATGTGTAGTTGTGTCAGTTGGTACCTGGACAGAAATAGATGGTATGTTTGTCCAGCGGTGGGCAAAGTTACACGAGACATTTTTACCACAGCTACACTACTAACCTTACAACCTCAGGAGCTGACTACTGCTAGCTTTGAAAAGCTACAAGCAACTACTCATGTGACCAGGTATATGAATTTTGTTTATTCTTTTTTGTCCTCTGCCTTAGTTTTTCCTTTCAACAATGACTTAAAACTGATGCCTGAAAACCTCGACCTTGTCAATTCCTTGTATACTGCCTGCCACGAGCTTAAAATGTTATCACTTTATCCCCCTTTTAATTGCACTACTACCCGAGTGTAACTGTCTCCTAGGCAGATTTTTATCTAGACCATTAGCCTCCAAAGTCAGGTGCCAGCACCCCAGGAGGTAGGCCAGATGATCCATTAGGGTGAAGGAAGAAAATATTAGAATGGCAGTGGTACACGTATAATCTATAAATAAATAAATAGACATGTATTGGGAGTGAATGCTCAACATTTTCTTACTGATAGGGGTGCGTGATCAAAAAAGTTTGGAGATCACTGATCTAGAGAGTTAAGCAATTATAAATATGAACTTCTTTCTTAACAAGGAACTATTCTAATTTGTTTATGGATATGCAGTTTTTTAACGTGATGCAGTTCTAGAAGCTGAACTTTTGTGTTTGCTTATAACCAGTGAAATAGCTTCTTGTGTTTAGATTGTGGTGTTCCTGGATATCTCATACTAAGTACGTACTTGCAGTAATTAATAATATTAAGCTGCAGTTGCTTATTAAACCAGGAAGAGAGATTTCATTTGATACTGTGATATTACGGTACTGAAACTAACACACCTCATAAGATAGTCACCCCACTGGCAGAAAAAAATACGTTATGCTTTACTTGTTCATCCACATTCTAATTTTATGATGCATATGCCAGCATATGGAGACAGGTTCCACTATCCTCTATACTTAGGAACCAGTCATGCATGTTTAGTGAATTTACAGTTATGATTAACATATACTTCTACATGGAGCTTGTGTTGCACACATCCAAATCAGCTGCAGAGAACAGTCAGGATCGGGTTTTATGAACAGTGACAAAAAGCAAGATGAAGAGAAACTACTTACTTTTAGAAACTACTTACTTTTCAACTATGTTATCTTGTTGTCTGACGAAAAACTGATATAGCTCAAAGGGGGAAGTCTTATCTCTGTTTAGCCAAACTGCATTGCCAGCTGTCTTTCCTAGTTTATCTCCAGTAGTACTGGTAATAAGAGGTACAGTAATTCCAAACACATCTGTTCCTGTCATCCTGCGAAAGAGAAGAGTCACTGAACATTTAAAAAATACATTTAAAAAAAAAATCACAATTTGGTAAAGTTGACTAAAATATAAGGATTCTATGCTCAATATAAAGCAGTTAAATAAGGCAGAGGGTGAAAGGCAAAAGATGCCAGAACACCACTGCGTGAAGAGTGCTTTATGTGAAAGAAAAAAAACGGAGTAATTTCTGTGTAACAAAGAAGTTTACATACTTCTTGAGAAACAGCACTAGCAAATTCAAGTGTCCTGTACGTTTTGTCTCCTGCTCTGACCATTAATTGAAGCTGGATATCTCATACTGAGATGAAGCTGCTTGTGTGGCTGGGACACTTGTAAGTCATTTATTCTGTGCAGACTCTCTAAGGTCTTGCAACAGTCAAGTATGTGCTCCCCGCCTGCGGCGCAGGTCCCCTGGGTCAAAGGGGAGGGTCTCGCCCGCGCCCCACCCGGCCCCGGCCTACTTGGTGACGAGCTCGTAGCCGGACATGATGTTGCCCATCTGGTCGGCGCCCCCCAGCTGGATGCGGCAGCCGTGGTGCCGGTGCAGGTGCAGGAAGTCGTAGGCCTGCAGCGCCGGGTAGAGGAACTCGGCCAGGCTCATGCCCTCGGCGCTGCGCAGCCGCGCCTGGCAGCTCTGCCGGCTCAGCAGCGTGCCCATGCGGAGCCGCCCGCCGGCCCCGCTGAGAAAGTCGAGCAGCGGCTGCCGGCCCAGCCAGCGGGCGTTGTCCAACACCTCGGCCCGTCCCAGCCGCTCGTCGCCCGCCGCCCAGAACAGCTCCCGGTGGTTCTCGAACAGCCGCCCCAGGCCGGCGCCCAGCGCCCGCGCGTGCACCCGCACCCGCTCCGCCGGCAGCGGCTCCCGCGCCCGCTCCCGGCCGCTGGGGTCCCCGAGGCGCGCCGTAGCGCCGCCCACCACAGCGATAACGTTGTGGCCGGCGCGCTGGAAGTGGAGGAGCCCCATGACGGCCAGGAGGTGCCCGACGTGCAGCGAGTCGGCAGTGGGGTCGAAGCCGCAGTAGGCGGTGAGGGGCGGGCGGCCCGGCTCCAGCAGCCCCGGCAGCTGCTCCTCTGCGCTCTGCGCCGGGAACACGTCCTGGAAGAGGCCGCGCTCGCACTGCGCCGCCAGCAGCCCCTGGGCGCCCCGGGCCCGCCGCACCTGCTCGTGGGCCCGCCGCCGGAGCGGGAGCGGCGGCGGGGCGCGGCTCAGGCCGCCCCACAGCCCCGCCGCCCGGCCCCACTGCCGCCGCAGCGTGGGCGCCGCCATCTTGCCCGGGGGACGCTGGGAGTGGGGTGGGGCGAGGACCTCGGGGGCGGGGGCGCGGCTTCCTGCGCCTCCGGTATACACCGAAGCGGGGCGGGGAGGCCGGAGCGGGTTGGGGCGCCGCGGGTGTGATTACCGCCTGGTGATTACCCCCCAGCCGCTGGGGAAAGGCTTTGAACGGTCGGTGGGGAGAGAGCTGCAGGCCTGTGCGCTGGCCGGCGGTTGTCCTTCGGCGTATTAAAGAAGTTGCAACGGCAGGGGCGTGTGTTGTCTCTTCCTTCAGCTGTTTACTGCCCCGTCAACTCGAAATGGCGGGATTTTCAAACTGCTTTCAGATTAAAACACAGGCATTGGGAATCAAGTCTTCGGCTTTGAGTAGGGCGTCCGACAGAACGCATAGTAGGTGCTTAAACTAGTAACGTTGAGGTTTTAGAACTTAACAAATTCCGGGATTTATAAGCTTTAAAAGTCTGAGCCTGTATCAAGCAGCCTTGGTGCGATTGAATAGGAAAGTGGTTTCGCTGTCTTCAAATGTACTTTACTTGCCCTTGAACTTCCTCCTTCTCCCCAGTTGTGGTGTTAGTTGAAGCCTGGTGGCGCGGCAGCACGGACAGGAGGGTTTGCAGCCATCGCCTGCTGCTCTGAGGAGGTGCCAGTCCAAGAAAAACAGTGTCTGTGGTGTTCTCTTTCTAGCCTTTTCTAGAGCTGCTCACACCTCCTTTTGACTGACTTCCTGCTTCACTTTAAAAAAACCTGACTAATCTCCTTCAATTTAGTGAGAGTAGGAAAAGGTATTGGATTGGAAATGTCATATGCTTGGTATGCTTTGATACTTCCCTAAAGCACGGCAGTAGGAAGAAGTCAGAAGTACCTTAAAAAAAAAAAAAAAGGTATGATGAGTGTGACTGAGTATGGAAAATAATACTAAGTCATTTAGAGAAATTGCATCACTTTTATAACAAGCCCTTCTAATCTTGGACAGTCCTGCTTTTTCAAGTACAAGTATTGACAGACAATGTATTTCAGAGGTGAACATACATCATAAAATAGAAGGTATTTAGATTGTCCCCTTACTTGTGAGTTCACACAGTCTAGAGAAGATACTTTATAAGATATTTGTACTGTGCTAACTAATGTTACCAAACCAAATCTATCTTTTCATTCATCACTTTCAATGGGGGGTGGCATTTACATGTGTGTAGCAGTTATAGGTCAATGTTGAGTTGTCCTGGTCAACTTCTCTAATTCACCAAGCTGATCTCCATGTGACATACAAATATTGACAGGGTGGGTCCAAGGTAGTGTCAAAGATGAAATGGAATGTATAAGGACTATGACTCACAGGACAGAAGATATAAAAGCATTAGTTTTGCCACTTGAAAGCTATTATTATTGAAGACTTCTTGCTAACAGACCTGCACGTACATACAGAATTGTTCTATCACGTTGGGAATAAACATGATGGAAGAAAATCAGGTTTTCGGTGGAAAGTAATGAGAGAAGAAAATGAAGTCCATTAAGCATCAGTGAGCTAATCCTAAACTGATGAAGTCTTTATCAATTGCAGATACTTAATGCTTGCACTAATGGTGTTTTATAAGAAAAGGTGCTGTCAAGTACTTTGTCATTGGACTGGTAGTATAAGGATAGTATAAATTGGGTTTGTTTTTCTGGTATTATATTGTGCCGGCAAAAAGAAAGAGAATTGGCAATACAAGATACCAGATTTTCCTTTACATTTTGTTTGCATTTATGTGGGATGAAGTGTGGTTATTGTTTTTAAAACACAAATAAACACAAGTTACATGTTCATATATACGTATATATACACGCAGGTAAATGTACTCTTTAATACAACGCTTTGTTTCAAAAGTAAGTTAGAAGTAAGACTTTTTTTTTTTCCCCCCTCCCTTAGGAAGAGGAGACCTTCTTGAGTTGTAGACATGGAGGATGGTTTGTATCTCTTCGCTCCTTTTAATCATCTCAGCATAGTCAACTGCAATGGACACATCTCTTCAGCCTCAGGAACTAATACAAAAACAAGATATCACAGCCAAAGTTTGGCTTCTCCATTGTAGATAGAATGAGCAGCAGGAGTTTAACCACAGCCCAAAGCTTTTCTTTGAGTTAGTTTCTGTGGGGTTTGTTAGAGTTAGGTTTGTTGTTATTTACACGATGGTATTGCTTTGTGGCTGTTATCCAGCTCAGTGGTGCTTAGCCGTAAGTGGTGTGCTCATTAGACAATACCAGCACAAACTTCTCTCTGTCTCACTTGTATTTGTATTTTCTGGTAGTTAATGTGTATGTGCAGTATCTTACGAAATAAATAAATTAAAATATTATAGCTTTCTATTTTTTCCCTTACCCAAATGTTCTGCCATCATTCCCCATATTGCCAGAAATGCAGCAATCAACAGTGTTTTTTCTGTAGCATGAATCTATTTGAATTGCCTACTAATTGTGACCTCTTTATTTGGACCTCTTCAGAAAGTCATCCATGCATACGCTTAGAGAAGAAAGATTTGTATATGTTTCTAGCTCTTCATATGGAGAAATTTCCAGAATGTGTTGACCCATCTGAGCAGGTATGTAACAAGCTGTCATTGCTAGGAAATATTTTTGCTGCTTGTTTTTTACTGAGAATTAGCCTTTCAAATATCTAATGATATCCATCAAACAAACCATTTATAAACCTTTATTGTACAATTGCCTGCTTTTGTGGGGGAGTGAATCTGCTGTGTTAGGTGGTCCATTCTAGTGCTTTAAAAGTTACTGCAATAATCAATACTGTTAAATTTTTCACTGTCATCTGATAAAAGTTGCATAAAGATACTGGATTCCTAAGTATTGATTGATACCAACTTTTTCTTTTCCCATCATTGTCATATCACTGAGGCATACAAACATGCCCTAACTGTTAACAAACCCCATCATGGAATGTGAAGAGGTTACCAGGGAAAAGTGGCACTTTTGTGTTTACTTTCCCTACTTGAAATATGTGGATAAAAAAGATGCTCACTTGTCTACATGTAGGGTTGTTGTGAAGTTTATTTTCTATTTACCTGTGATTTAAAATAGCAAGTAATTTTGTGAGACAGTTCTTGGCCTCCCTTGGTCCTTCCTGTGGGTACTGAACCAGATTCAGTTTTTGTTCCCAATGATCCTGGTAATGCACATAATTTCAGTCATTTAGCCAGAGCTGTCACTGCTTTTGAAAACAGCACAAAGCAGGTGAATCACTCAGGTAAAAGAATATTCATATATTCAAAGTGACAGCCTTGTCAATAGCTAGAATGGTACTAGACAGCATGGATAGTGGTAACTTGTTTCCTCCTTGGAGTTATTATCAACTCAGTGGGTACAATTCTTCATGCGAATGTCTCTAAACACAGTAATGCTTTGTCCATTTCTATTATGAGAGTACAGCACGTTGCAGGTAACAGCAAGCCCAGCATGCAACTCTGCCTTTTGGGTGCCAGGCTTTTCCAGTGTGCAAGTCTTCCTCAGATGCATCTCAGCAGAGCAGTAGGCTGTGAACTCCTTCACGTGAGGGTCAGTTTAAGGGATGAATTTGGTAGGCAAGAGAAAACAGAAACCTTTTGGTGTGTTAAGTGTGGCTGTAGCAGCAGTAACATGTTAAGCAGAGCTCCTTAGTCATTTCCTTACAGGAGGAGAGTGACAGACTTTGCAGTTCAGGCTTAGACAGTGCTTACTCAGCCAAATCAGTCACAGACAACCTAAGGGACATTGTGCTTTTCTGAAACAAATCACTGAAACTCCCATTTTATCATTATTCATATTCTCATGTCCACAGTTAAAATACCCCCTAGCTTAATTTTCATTGTGAATATGAGAATGTTAAATATTTTATCTTCAACTCCGCACACTGTTTTGCTTATGTAGACATCTTTTCCTACTCCAGGTTATCTCAGAATGGTTTGTGAAACTATAGATTAAATACTACACAGTGATCAAGTTAGCACATAACAGTAATAGTGATGGTTACACTTTAAAAAACCCTTAAGAACTAATTCTTAGATATTACTGAATTTATAAACAGTTTATCTTCTATGGGACCTCATAATAGCAAACAGCGTTGAATGTGAAACAGCAGAATCATAGAAATGGGCTGAAGTAATCTAATCCACTTTACCACAATGAAGCAGGATTAAGTCCAATTACACCACCCTTATCCAATACTTGTCTAATCTGATCTTCAAACTATTTTGAAGGGATGATTTATCAACCTTCTTAGGTCAAGCTTCAGTCTTTCTCCTGGATTTTTATTGTTGGTTTTGTGTTTTGTTTTTGGTTTTTTTTCAACCTCTAAGACTCCTTCCTTAGATCCTCCATTGTGCTTGCATTTTTCTTAAAGCAGGATGAAAACCTGGTATGACACTCCTTCAGACTGAGTAACTAGCTGTGCAATTCCTGTAAACATCTGCCATACTTGGAGGTCAATAGTAACGTTGTGGTTTTGTTCTGTAGTACAGAATAGTCTCCTGACTCTTGTGGATAGCAGATATTTCTATATTGCATTGGCTTGTTCAGTTTCTCTTTCCAAAGCAGGTTCTTGCTTTGCTTGGTTTTGTTTTCATCTTGTTGCTGTAGAGCCTTTTCTGTATTCTTGTTTGCTCTCCTTTCCCATTGTTAATGTATTTGTGCCTCCTTTGATTTTCTTCCTGTGATTTTATGTATACCGTTTTCTTTTTGCCTTTTGTATCCCTTGCTAGTGAAAGCATCTGTATTTTTTCAGTAATTTAGTCTTTCAAATTTTATCTGTACATGCCATACTATTTCTTTATGCTCATTCTTCATATTGCCTTTACATCCTTTCTTTTTTTTCTGATTCTGGTTTCAGTGAAGATCTACTGGTACAACCAAAGTGGTCTCATGGTGTTACTGACTTTTCCTTTAAATTAGGATAATTTACTTGTGTTTCTCTTCTACTTTGTCAGACCCTCATAGTCCTCAGGTTATTTTTCCGTAACTTCCTAACACCCCTAAAATTTGCTGTTATGTGTCTTTCTGAAATTACTGTCATCATTCTATTCTCACAACATCCTTTCCTATGTATCACAACATCGTGATTTTTATTGCAATTTCTTTCCATTTTCAAATTTCTGGTCATTTCTTCTGTGTTGGAAGCAAATGTAAAATATCCATTTTCTCATTCATTGCTGTAATGAAAATGGGTTATGGCATGTTTCCAGAAATGCAGGTGTATGCTGAATGTATTACTTTTCTACCTGCTATCTCCAGTAGTTAGTCTACCATTATCAAAAGGTCCTTGATGCATCAGATGATAACTTAAGGAATTTAAAAAAAAAACAAGAAAAAAAAAAAAGGCACTTCAGCCTTTTACCTTTTGGCCAGATACTCAGTAATATATCTCTCTTGATATCACTGATACTACTTTCTTCACTCTTGCTTTCCTTAATGTTACAGTTTCTTTGAGAAATTTACAGAAATACATGTTTACATCATTTTGAAAGAAGATAGTGAATCCCAAAGCTGCTGTTATTTTCTGAAAAATGGCACAGGGCATTCGGTTCCCATGCAGACAGCCATCAGGGCAAGCAGAGTGGAAACATTCCCTGGAGGTGTTACTAAACTTCAGAACTGCTGAATCCGTAGATGATCACCTAGAGTAGGTTATTCCAACTACTTCTGTAACAGACAAGACAAAACCTCTTATCAAAGTCAGAACTCAGTGATCCGATCTCATTCTGAAGCTGGCCCTGCTTTGAACAGGCAGGTGGATTAAATAACCTTCAGGTTTTCATTTCAGATCTGTTACTCTGTGATTCTAATTTATTATGGTGTAGTGGCATCTAGCAGCCCTGCAGATGGGCTGTATCCAGCGACAGTATCATTTCCTTTTTGCACTATTGTAGCAACAGTGAGCATTACAATACCTGCCATTACACAAATGTACAGAAGATGTAAAGAACCTGAACACTCTTTATGAACTTAATGGCATTGTCATCTTCTTTTTCTCCTACTACAGCTAGTATGGTGTTTATAAAGATGCCATGTATAAATATGTGTGTCTGTATGTATTCTTGGAGAAATTTTGCTAAAAGAAACAGATACTTAGAGAGTGTTTTAGAAATCTATAGCTTGATCTTTCTGATTGATTCCAGTGTTGGCCTCATGTGTCTTTTAATTGGAGCAGCACTGGATTTCTGAAGAACTAATGCACAGGAAAAAAAAATCGATATGAAATTTACGTTAACTTTTCATAAGGAGAAGTTGTTGTTTAAAGATTGTGATACTAAAGAACAGTTACATACAGTAACAATGTACAACAATACAGTGTGGCAAAACCTGTAGTTGAATTCTGAATCTGTATAAAGTCTGCGTGCCTGTAAAATCAAATCTTCTGTGAAAAAATAACCTTTTTTTCCTCTTCAGTTCAATAAGACTGGGATTGTAATATGCGAATCAGACAAAGTGCACAAAATAGTAGCTCTGAGTTTCTCCAGACCTGGGTTGCATGCTGTACATCAAATCATCCGGTGTCTTCACTCTTCTTTGCGTGGCTGCACTGTGTATTTGTCCAGGAAACCATGCACGACTTGTACCGCATTCCTCATTCAAGGTATTTAATACATTTTTAACCAATCTGTGTCAACTGCAGTTCTACCTGAACAAGAAGTTCGTAAATGACCCTGCTAAGCATCATATCTAGAGAAATGTTGTGCACAGGTCAGTCCAATAAATTCCTCCTTAGTCAAGTAAGCCTTTTTTATGCAGATAATTTCTTAAAAGTAAGTTGAGACTGCTTGTTTGGGAAAGGATTGGCAAACTGTGGGAGGTCATTTATAAAAGTGGGTTACCACTTATTGCAGTGGTTCAATATTCAATTCAGATGCCATTGCAATGCAAGGGGCTTAAGCCAGTGGATAACTCTATAGGCTTTGGACCCTAGTGTATACACAGAATTGCAATGCGGTGGAAAACTGGCCCACTGTTTCAGACAAAAAGCATGTGAATTGAATGTCCCACCCAACTGTATGGCTACGGCACTTTAAGTGACTTTCACTGACTGTTTCTAGGTTCAGTTTCTTCAGTCTGTTACTGGCCACGTGCTCCTGAAATAAAGGGAAATGATTCACAGGTAAATGGAGTCAATCCTGTGGTTAGGGAAGGTATTCAACAAGCTGACCTCACGTTTCTTAGAAGCCCTGTAAGTAGCAGTGTGCTCTTACCCATGACAAGGTTTGAAACTATGAAAATGATTGCAAAAAAATTATGATGCAAAGAACAGCTGAACAGCAATGCCTGTTCTGAGACTGATGACATTGAAAAATATTATTCACTGTTTAACATAAGTGGCTGCAAAGACACATTGCTCAAACGAATGGAAAATGCTTTTAAGTGCTATAATTTTTTACTGGCATGTTCCCAACTTGAGGAAAATGTACCAGAGGAAAAAGTACCAAAGGAAGAAGAACCAAAGGCAAATGTGCATCGACATGCATTGCAGCTTTGTTATTTTTTAGCAGCAAGATCTGGTAAGTTATGACATAAGTGTATGAAGAATAGTAACCAAATATAAATAATGGATTACTGTATTTTATTTATTTTCTTATTGCCATTGATTCATTCAGCTAGTGCAAAGAGTCAATATTTTCCAACATATGTGGATATTGGGGAAATTGGCAGGCTTTCCTTAACATAACTGCTGTAAGATTTTTCATTAATGTATTTGTTACACAAAGGTTTAATGTTGTTGTTTCTAATGTTGTTTGCAATACTGAGCTTAAACTTGAAGCAGAAGATGGGAACACGTATTATTGAAAAATAGAAAATAATATTTTATGACTCAACCTCCTTTTGGGAGGGGAAAGAATGTTATGCATCTGTATGTAAAGAAAAACTTCCTTAGCATATTGTTAATGTACCTAGGTGAACTTATGGTGAATCTGGTCAGTGGAAGATCTTGATGTATTTATAACCTTTTACATTCTGTTATCAGGATTTTATATCAAGTTAATACTCTGCAATTACTAAGCAAAGAGTAAGTGTACCTTGAGTCAGGTTTTAGGTTGTTGTGTTCTTCTGAAAGCTGGCATATTAGTAGTTATGCCTCATTGTATTTCTGTGTATGAGTATCTGTCTAGAATTGGGTAACGTATACACATGGAGGCATTCTTTCAACATATAAGTAGTCACAGTTTCTGTTTCTATATCATTAAAGCACTACATGTTAATCTATAAAATATGTTTTTAAGTATGAAAAAAAAAAAAAAGTATGTTTTTAAGTGACATGAAAACCTTTCTCTTAAAAGATGACCCAGACCAAGGTGTGGGGTGTGCAGTCTACAGGATGGATATTTTGTAAGTAGATTGAATTCTCCAACCCTTGTAAAATTTCTGTGTAGTGCTCCAAGTGGTGCGGTTTATTTGACCTGATGTAGACATCTGCAGAGTAGATGCCTGCTTCTGAGCTACCGCCCCTGGCTCTCCTTTATAGCTGGTAGAGATCTAGAATGTCATTCATCCCAATCTGGAACAGGCCAGGTAGACCTGTTTTTCTCCCTTGAACATAGATGGAGTCTAGAGTGACTAGTTCAGTTGTAGATATGTAAAGAAGGTAAAGGGGTCGAATTTACCTCATGAACATGTTCTCCCACAATAAATATAATGATATAATGATAATATTTTATCATTTCACTTAAAAAAAAAATAAATCTCTGAGGCCCACTGAAAAGGAGGGTCCTAAATTTGATGCAAAGATAGAAAGATAAAAGGATGGTGATTAAATTGATGGAGAACAATAACCTCACTGGATGCAAAGCCAAAATTAGCTATTGACTGTGTTAAAGGAAAATAACATGATGATAAGATGCTCATGACAGTATTAACGCTGATTGAATATCTGATATAAACAGCTATAAAAACTTAGAAAGTATATGTACCTAGAAATATATAGACAGCATAAATTTAGGTTTTGAAGCTGTATTAGTAGATAGTTAAAACGTTGCTGATGTTTGGGAGGGTCTGTTAGATTTTACTTATTTTATATAATGTGATTTTTTTGGCAGTTTGGGGCAGGTTATAATGGATACCCCATTGGCATATTGTATGCAAACTTGCCTGGTGCAGGGAGAAGCAGCCAAAAGACTGGACCTGCAAAACGTGAAGTTGTTCTCCATGCCGAAGCAAATGTTCTCCTGTACAGGTTATTGTTACAAATCTAGGAATTGAATGACTGTGTATCTTTATGACAATACATGTGAATAGTGTGTAATATGAATAAGTCAGTGACTAACCATGAATTTTCTTTTTGACCTTTCCATCTGTTCTTCACCCATTAATTGTTTCAGAGACTTTACGTTTTTCAGCTCTGAGCTTATAATCAACATTTTAATGTGTGTGTTTCCTCTTCTTTACCCCCAGAAAGTTGTGGTAACATCTTGTATTCTTGCACTGCCGAAATAATCACCCAGTCTCATTGCGATGAAGATCTAAACAGTTTTTGAAAGGCACAATCTGCAGCATTCTGCCTGGCAGTCTCCTTTTGGGGGTCCTTAGGCTAGCAAGAGCAGTGTCAAGTCAGCCAGATCCCTCAAGAATCTAGCTGTCCATAGCTGGAGAATTGTTAGTCTGTAAAACCACATGGCTTATACAGTTAGCACTTTTATATACAAAGCAGCAGAGGAAGCAAGAAAAATCAGATATTTTAAGGGAAAATCAAGATAAAATAGGAAGCTTGGAGGAGGAGATAGGAAGTAATCTAATTAAAAATAATAGTCTTCAATGTAAATACTAAGATTTTATTAAAGAAATTAAACATTTTGTTTAGTTTTAGCTTTGAAGAAAATGAGTTAATTGCACAAATACATGTATTTTTCAGATCAAAGACCCAAATAGAAGAGAGCAATGTTCTTTACTGCACCAAACCACCCTGTAGTGACTGTCAGAAGTTTCTGAAGGATGTGAAAATCAAGACTATTCATTGTGTAGAAGAATCATCCAAGCAAAGTAAAAAGGTATGCTCATAGAATATTAGTTATTTATTGTCATAATGTAATTGTAAGTTTGGGGATGAGGGGTCAGTTTATTTATAATTGACTTACAGACAAACACATCAGTTCTTGCCCTTCTGTGTAGGAGAGGAACTAGCAGATTATCACCTCTTAGATGCTTCATTCTTCGCACTCCAATGCAGCTGAAATTTTATGGCTTGCTTTCTGCCTTTGAAATTTTTACACTCAGATGCTTCTAAAGTCAGGAAATGAATAAGTTACATATTTTTAAGATCTTGCAGTGGGAAAGTTCAGCCTCCTGTTTAGCTATATCTATATGACAGAGCTCTGGTGTGCTCCCTAATGTTGCAGCTGGATGCTTACTCTGTGCCTGAACGCTTATGATGGTGAGACCTGGATATGTGCCTTAGTTCCTGCTATATGCAGGAAATCTGGGTATAGTTGCTGAGGGGGGGCTGTAGCATGCTTCATGAAGACCTCGAATATGAAGGAGTACCTCTGTCCTGCATTGAGAAGTGTGTAGGGGATTCAAAACTGAGAAGAGTGGTTGTTACACCAGGTTATTAATTCAGAGGGACCTCAACAGGTTAGAGAAATGGCAAAACAGGAGTCTCATTAAGTTCAACAAAGGGAGGTGCAAAACCTATACTTCTAGCAAGGAATAACCCCATGCTCCGGTACAGTCTGGGACTGCCCAACTGGAAAGCAACTTTGCAGAAAAAGACCTGGTGGCCCTTGTGGTTAAATTGAGCAGGAGGATTCAGCAATGTGTCCCTGAGGCAATGGTCAACTGGCTTGTGGGCAGCATTAGGCAGGGTATTGCCAACAGGCTGAGAGAAGTGATTCTTCCCTCCTTCTCAGCGCTGGTGAGGCTGTGGTTGGAACAATGTGTCCAGTTCTGACCTCTCCAGGACAAGAAAGATAAGGACATATGAGAGTGAGTCCTGCTAAAGACCATGAGGATTATTAAGTAGTAGGAGCATTTCTCATATGAAAAGAGGCTGAGATAAGATTGATTAGCCAGGAGAAGAGAAAGCTAAGGTGGGATCTTATCCATGTGTATAAATCCCTGATGAATGGGAGTAAAGAAAACAGAGCCAGACCCTTCTCAGCGATGCCCAGTGATGGGACAAGAGGCATTGGGCAACATTTGAAATACTGGAAATCCCACAAAAACTTAAGAAGCCTTTTTGCTGTGAGGGAACAGGTTGCCCAGAGAGGTTGTGGAGCCCCTGTCTTGGAGATATGCAAAACCTGGGTGGACATGGCCCCAAGAGATCTGCTCTGGGTCACCCTGCCTTGAGCAATGAGTCTGGACTGGAAACGTCCAGAGGTGGCACCTGGTTTATTTGCTTACTTTTAAATTTGTTCTTTTTTTTTTTTGTTTTTTTTTTTAAATTTTTTTTTTTGGGGAAATTTAAGGTTGGGAATCACTTGGGAGGATCTGTGTATGG
>WTSP01004663.1:88990-114500 GCA_025331215.1 Actenoides lindsayi | reverse complement strand
GCTGGATGGCAGCACAGCCTTCCAGTGTATCAGCCACTCCTCCCAGTTTTGTATCATCAGCAAACTTGCTGAGGGTACATTCTGTTCTGTCATCCAGGTCATTGATGAAAATGTTGAATAAGACTGGACCCAGTACTGACCCCTGGGGAACACCACTACTTAAAGGTCACCAACTGGACTCTGCACCACTGATCACAACTCTCTGAGCTCTATTGTTCAGCCAGTTGTCAACCCATCTCACTGTCTGCTCTTCTAAGCCACACTTCCTGAGCTTACCTACAAGGATGTTATAGGACACAGTATCAAAAGCCTTGCTGAAGTCAACATAGACTATGTCCACTGCTCTCCCTGTAGCCACCCATCCAGTCACACCATCGTAGAAGGCTATCAGATTAGTCAAACATGACACCCCTTTAGTAAATCCATGTTGGCTACTCTTGATAACCTTCTTTTCTTCCATGTTCTTAGAGATGATCTCTAGAATGAGCAGCTCCATCACCTTTCCAGGGATGGAGGTGAGGCTGACTAGTCTGTAACTACCAGACACTTCCTTCTTGCCCTTTTTGAAGGCTGGAGTGACATTGACTTTCCTCCAGTCCTCAGGCATCTCACCTGTTCTCCGTGATCTTTAAAAAATAATGGAGAGTGATAAAGCAACACCAACCATCTCCCTTAGCACTCACTGATGCATCCCATCAAGGCCCATGGATTTGTATGTGTTCAGTTTACCCAAGCGATTTCTATCCCTATCCTCATCAAAGGTTTCTTATTGAGAACCTTGCTGGGAAGACTGATTGTGATTATATTGCCATTAAATTTGTTACTTCAAATCTGCATATTGGTTTAGATGTTTTCTTATTTGATGGCTGAATTACCCTAAAAATATACAATATGAAGCATTTGATTCATAACGTCTTGAGTACACTAAACTCCATATGGCCAGTTTGCTATGATCAAAGCAATAAATACTAGCCACTAATGGTTTCTCATACGCTCCTTATGTTCATTGTAGGGGAAAGTCACTATGGAAAACATTACCAAAAGTTCAACATTAAATATTTTATTAAGGTGACACCAGACCTGCTCTACTCATTTTGATTCATGTGATTTCAATCTCTTTATCTGAATTAGGCCACTTTCCTATCCAATATTCAATATTTTAGTATCCTAATGTCATTAGTTATTTATTTCTACAGACAAGTGATCCTGGTTTCTCTTGCTTTTCATTATATAGAAAATACATTATTCAGTTACAGATAAATAATGCCTCAGTTAAGAAACTAACTTTCTGAAGAAACAAACTGTTTTAATACTCTTCCCATTACTCTTAACATCTTGTTAGAAGAAACAGAGAGAACAACTGAAATCAAATACGTCATTTTGGGTGACAAATTTCTCATTCTGGAATTGTTTACATAAGGGTTTTGTTTTCTCTCTGACACTTCACTATAAAATACTGAGGGTTTAGCCAACAGACATATCTATTCTCAAGTGCAGGAAATCAATTAGTAGTCATCAGTCACCTTGCAACTATTAAGGTGGCAGCAATATGCATACAAATTTGTTACCTAAGAAAATGAAGGCAGAAAGAACAGTTTTCTGAAGTTATACACTAAAATCCACAATATAACATGGCAAAAGTCAACTTGTGACATTAAAAACCAACTGTGTAAAATTTTGCTAGTTCAAATTCAGCTCAGGTTGTTGTCAGCTGACAGCTATTATCACCTGACAGCTATTTTAAAGCTGATGTGAAGCAAGCAGGCAGACTGCCCTAAGTTTCACTATTGACTTCAGTGGCAGAGGCAAACTCCAAGTCCTACTATGATATAAAACAACAAAGCCAATCAATATTTACCCTTTTAGAAGTTCCTGCACAAAAGCCAATAGACTAATTACCTTTACACCTAAGCTGCCTTTCAGTCCTTCAACATCATCCTAGTAAAGCTGTAGTGTGAATACTGAAGACCTTCCAGGTTGTGCTCTGCTAGTGAACTTTCTATCTCTGTTAAGTGTTGCAGGACTGGATTCTTTACTATCACAGAGAAAACCATATAATGGCAGACATGTTATAACTTTCAACAAATCTCAATTGTGTTCCCATAATACCAATTTAAAACTGGTTTCCAGGAGGACAGGATTAACCCCATTCTGAAGAACAGTCAGAGGACAGCAGAACACTACCAGGATGGAAAGATATTGGGTGTTAATTAAAAAGATAAAAATAGAAAACTTGTAGCACAATTCCAATAAAACTAAGTAAATTCCTATAAAATGAAGCAACTTGCCTGGATTCTTTGGCAGAACACAATCCATTTAGCTCATCTTGTAATCTTTGCTGGTAATGTTAAAATGAAATTGCATCTCACAGGGCCAAATGCTTAAAATTCAGACACTAAAGTTAGCATGCCACAGTACTGGAGCATGTTACAAAGGCATCATTTCCACACTACAAGGAAACTGGATACACAGATATCCAGCCCAGAATATACTTAGCTATGTTACAAATATTTCTATGCAATAATCGAACTATATCCTATAAAAGATTATCCATTTTAATTGAATTATTTTGAATTTATTGAGTCACAAATACTTTTTCTCCATTGGATGATATTATCATATATAGCATAAATCAGGTAGAATACATAAATAAATTGACTATTTCTTGAGTAGGTCCATGTTGGATCAACTTTTTTGAAATGAAAATTCAAACAACTACATCCACTTAGACCAGATGAAAATTTCTCTCAGTATCTGAGTGGGTATCAACTGTGGTTTATTAGAAAGTCTTTGTAACCACCACATAATAGCCTTGAATACACCCAAAAAAGAGATTGCTGCTAGTCCTACAGGACCAAACGTTGGGAGACATAGATTTATTATTGCCAAAGAAAACACATTTGTCTATGCCTTGGATTCCATAAGTGCATAGAGAAGATGTATTCAGGGCATAGTGCAGTGACCTGTTCATTCCTATTAACTCCCATTGCTGTCAGACATATCAGCAAAGCAAAGCTAATTCGTGGTCTTAATGCTGCATTCTCATTACATCAGTGTAAAGAGGGATAGGGAACTACTGGAAAGAGTCCGATGGAGAGCTATGAGGATGACTGGGTACTGGAACCTCTCTCATATGAGGAAAGGCTGAGAGATCTGGGGCTCTTTAGTATGGAGGAGAGAAGACTGAGAGGGGATCTTATCAAAGTTTATAAATATCTGAAGGGTGGGTGTCAAGAAGATGGGGTCAGTCTCTTTTCACTGGTGCCTAGCAACAGGAGCAATGGGTACAAACTAAAACAGAGGAAATTCCATCTGTAAATGAAGAAAAACTTCTTTACAAATGACTGTGTCAGAGCACTAGAACAGGCTTCCCAGAGATGTTGTGAAGTCTCCCTCTCTGGAGATATTCAAAACCCGCCTGGATGCAGTCCTGGGCAACCTGCTGTAGGCAAGACTGCTTTCACAGGTGGGTTGAACTGGATGATCTCCAGAGGTCCCTTCCAACCTCTTCCATTCTGTGATTCTGTGTGATTTCATGCAAGAGTGACCTGTGCCATAAAAAAAGGCAGACAAGACATGTAAGACAGAAGTAAACCATCCACCAACCTATCCACAAGTTTTCCAGTTTGGCTGGCTAGGGATGAGTCCTTCAGGCCCCACTCATTGTACAACCCCAATGTTGGTGTTAGAATATTCATTTGCTAGTATACGTATTAATAAATATGCTTAGAGAACAAACATATTCCCTTTCCCCAATTCTTTAGTCTGAATTCACTGTTATTATTGCTGACTGTGCTCACATCTAAATCTTGAGGACAAGGCTCATCTTCAGAAAAGACTTAGTACTTACACTGAGCTAAGTTCCAAGTAGCTGAATGTCTCTGTAACGTGGTTCTTATAGAAGAGATCCACAGTTTTATACTTTTTATTCAGAGGTATGTTAACCATAGGGCAAACTGGTCTTACCTATTCCTCTCCACCTTCCCCTCTGAGTGCTCTTCACGTACAGTAAATGAAAATACATTTTTCATGCTTTGAAATTATATACCTTGACTTTACTGGGATGTAGTCGTGCAGAGAGATAGCACAGAGTAGTAAGTGCTCTGTCAAATTTATTTTGCAGGTTTTGTTTTATTTTTTCTCAGAAAATAATCTTTCAAAAACTGTTTTGGTCTCTAAGGTTTGAATTCATCCTACTTCAAGATCCTAACTGAAGCAGCTAAGGTAGGAGACTGATGGGTTCTTGGCTCACTGATGGTTGGTGAAGAGAAGAGGTACGTTAAGAGGACAACTGACTTTAGATATCCTGAAGCTGAGGTGCCCATTCAGTGTTTCTGGAGTGAACATTTCACTCTCCTTCTATTATCCCAGAACATTTTCACTCTCTCTTTCTTTGTTCTCCTTCTGCCTTGGCATTTATAGCAAGACACCAGAGAATCTGATTGTTTTACCATCTTTTTGGACATCTAATGTGTCTAATTCTTGAAAGGTGGTGAAATACTGGGGGGGGGAGGGAGGAAAGAAAAAAGAAGATTTAAAAATTTTACATCAGGTGGTCCTAATAAGTTAAAGATTAAGAAAGTAAAAATTTAAATTTGTTTGCTGGAAGACAAGCAGTCTAGTGTTGGTCCATCAGGGGGTATTTTTGTAATTATAATTAGAAAGAAAATTTTCAGATGATGAAAGGATAACATGGTTACTTTGATCAAGTGCAAAAACAAGGTGGTAAAAAGAAGCCTTGCGAACAGGAAGCCTGTGCATTATGGGAGACAATGAAGCAGGGAAAAAAAAAATATATGTATTTATATATACAAATTCAACATTCTAAATGAAACAAAGAACTTGAGCAACAGGTCAGCTTTGGTTATCCAGAGAATACTCATCTCTGGTACTATAGATCTACAAGTCTGTTTCTATCAGCTTCTTTTTTGTCACTGAGGTCATAGTTAAACTGGTCTGTAGTTTTATCTGATGTGAAAATCTACCTGTCAGCTGCCATTAACCCCTAGCTCACTAAGGGTGTGTATGCACTGTTGCACCTTATTGGAGGAAACTGAAAAGAAACACCAAGTTTTTTCTCTCAGCCTTTCTCTATTTTCTGAATATCATCTGGTATATAGCACTAGCATTTGACAAAGACTCCTCTTCCCAGAAAACACTTTTAAAGTCAAGTAAAACAAAATGGTTCAGTCCTAGAAAGAATGATGTACCCCCTTGTCATCCAAGCTCCATAGCTCTGCATATTTCCTGGACTGTGTTTCTCCAGCTGTAGTAGGCACAATGTTGCAGATCAGGTTAGTACTTTCAAGATCTAGTTAGCAAGGTCTAATGAAAGTTAGTCCATAATATTTGCTTAATAATAATATCAGGATGAATTTTATTACAAAGAGGAGAGTGAGCAGGCTGATAAAGCAGCTTTTGAATTAAGATTTATAGGTAGCTTGACAGAAGAGATATGGTAATGCCACCTAAATCTTGCACAGAACTTTTCGTCCAGAAGTTTTAAAGCACTTGGAAAAGACAAATCGAAGTCACATGTGGGGATTTTGGAATTGGCAAAGGCTGAGAAGCAACTTATTCATATCACAGAATCACAGAATGGTAGTGGTTGGAAAGGTCCTCTGGAGATCATCAAGTCTAACCCATCTGCTAAAGCAGTCTTTTCTAGAGCAGGTTGCCCAGGACTGCATCCAGTAGTTCCTTGTCTCTCTTGGACTGGGGAGACCAGAACTGGACACAGTACTCCAAATGTGACCTCACTAGGACAGAGTAGAGGGGAAAAAGAACCTCCCCTGACCTGCTGGCCACACTCTTCTTAATGCACCCCAAGAAGGCACTGCTGACCCATGGCTAACTTTAGTCCAGTAGGACTCCAAGGTCCTTTTCCACAGAACTGTTTCCCAGCAGGTCAACCCCTAACCTGTACTGGTTCATGGGGTTATTCCTCTCCAGGTGCAGGACTCCACATTTGCCTTTGTTGAACTTCATTAGGTTCCTCTCTGCTCATCTCTCCAGACTGTCCAGGTCTCGCTGAATGGCAGCCCAGCCTTCCGGTGTGTCAGCTGTACCTCCCAGTTTTGTATTATCAGCAAACTTGCTGAGGGTACAATCTGTCCTTTCATTCAGATCATTGATGGAAATGTTGTATGAGACTGGACCCAGTACTGACCTATGGGGAACTCTGCTAGCTACAAGCCTACCACTAGATTCTGTGCCACTAATCACAACCCTCTAAGCTCTGTCATTCATCCAGTTCTCAAGTCACCTCACTGTCCACTCATCTAAGCCACACTTACTAAGCTTACTTATGTGCTTAGAGATGATCTCCAGAATGAGCTGCTCCATCCCCTTTCCATGAATGGAGGTTAGTCTGATTGGTCTGTAATTTCCTGGGTCCTCCTTCTTGTCCTTTTCGAAGACTGGGGTGACATTGACTTTCCTTCAGTCCCAGGAACCACTCCTGTTCTCTATGACCTTTCAAAAATGATGGAGAGTGGCTTAGCAACAACGTGAGCCAGATCCATCAGCACTTGTGGGTGCATCACATCAGGGCCCATGGATTTGTGGGTATCCAGCTTCACTAAATGATCTCTAACCCAATCCTCATCAACCAAGGGAGAGTCTTCCTCCAGACTTTCTCTCTTACCTACAGGGTCTGGGATTCCTGAGGGCCAGTAAAGACTGAAGCAAAATTGTATTCAGTAACTCCACCTTCTCTGTATCTGCTGTCACCATTGCATCCACCTCATTCAGCAGTGGACCCACATTTTCCCTAGTCTTCCTTTTCCTACTAATGTACTTGAATAAGCCCTTCTTGTTGTCATTGACATCTCTTGCCAAATTTAATACCAAGTGAGCCTTAGCCTTCCTCATTGAATCCCTACATACTCTGAAAATGTTCCTATATTCCTTCCTTTCTGGGACCTAACCCATCCCATTTTCCACATACTGTAAACTTCCTTTTTCCATTTGTGCTTTCCCCAAGCTTCTTGCTTATCCATGCAGCTATCCTTCCTTCTTTGCTTGATTTCATATTCATAGGGTTGCACCAATATTGAACTTGAAGGTAGTGGTATTTGAATATTAACCAGCTCTCTTGGGGCCCCATACCTGCTAGAACTCTAACCCATGACATTCCTTCAAGTAGGTCATTAAAGAGGCCAAATTTATCTCTCCTGAAGTCCAAGGTTGTAATCCTACTTATTGCCCAGAATCTTCCACTTATGATATTGAACTCCACCTTCTCATGGTCAATGCAGACAAGGTTGCCCCTAGCCTTCACACCCCCAACCAGACATTCTTTGTTTGTTAGTGCAAGGTTCAGCAGCACACCTCTCCTCATTGCCTCCTTCACCACTTGTGTCAAAAAGTTATCATCAATGCTCTGCAGGAACCTCCTGGTATGTGCATGCCTAGCTGTCTCACCTTTCCAGTAAATATCAGGGTGACTGAAGTCCCTCATGATAACCAGGGCATGTGAACATAAGGTTACTTTCAGTTGTCAGTAGAAGGCCTCATCGACTTCCTTTTCAGGTGACCTGTAGTAAACACCCACAAAAGCGTCACCAATATTAGCCCAATATTCTTACCCACAAGCTTTCAACACATTCTTCATCCCCCACTAGGCAGAGATCAATACATTCCAGTTGCTCTCACACATAAAGAACAACTTCATCACCTCACCTTGCTGATCTGTCTTTCCTAAAAATTACATAGCCATTCATGACAGCATTCCAGTCATGCAAGCCATCCCACTATGCCTCCATAATTGCAATGAGATTATGGTCCTGAGATCACACCCAAATCTCTACTTCTTCCTATTTTTTCCCCATGCTGTGTGTGTTGGTGTACAGGCATTTCAGCATTCCAGAGACTTAATCAAGCAAGGTTTCCCTGGAGGAGTGCAAAAAGAACCACTGTAGTCATACACAACCTTGAGGTGGTGGGCCTTCTGAGTCTCATCTTGGGAGGAAGCTAAGGAATATTTGTTGCTGCTCTGGCTTATTCCCCAGTTGGATGTGATGGCATGAGCATTGTCATCTTGGATCCTGCCCCTGAATCCTTCTGTTTAAAGCCTACCTGGAGTGACTCGCATGGAGGCAACTGGACAGGCAAAGGACTTTCTAAGACTATATGAGAGAGTGATTAGGCCTTGAAAAAAAACACTTCCAGTGCTCCTTTTATAATAATTTTACATGTTTAATAGGACAAAGAAACAGATGTGCTGTGCTCATAATATGAGTGCTGGTGGCTTACAATCAATGTATGAGGCTGTTCTTTCCCTGGATGTTTAACTGTATAAGAGCTATTTATAGCAAAATGAAGAAAACAAATGTTTTCACTCTCTGATGCATTTACATAACTTTAATACCAGTTCTACTGATAACATTAGGAGAAAAGGAATTCCTGAGTTAACAAGTCCAATTTGCTTGGAATGGCAAAAGAACATGCATTATCTGATTTGGGGTTTTTTTGACATTTTAACCATTAGTTTTCTTGGCCTTCCCACGAGCTGTTGAAGGTGATCACTCTTATTAAAGTTTTTATTTAAAGGTAATAGGATCTGGTTGTCACATGTTCACCTCTGTGGAAACCCATTTGTGCTGGCAAAGAAAGGGTCCATCTATTACTAAACCAAGACAATCATGTTTTGAATTCACTTTACCCACAGGTGAAAGTGCAAAGCTCTGCAAAATCACATACCATACTGTCACACGGCTGAAACACTTCTCAGTTTGAAAAGTACTGTTGGTTTGCAAAGGTCACATTTACAGTTCAGTTACAAACAAAATTATAGACAATCCTATCTGTACCAGATATTTTCTGGGGGGAGGGCTGCTCTTTCTGTGCTTTCAGCATCTTTAATAAACACCTCCCAATTCTGGGTGAGAGGATGTGGTTTCCATCAGAAACCTTTAGAAGATAATCAACAAGAGTAGAAAAATACACCTACGCAGTCACAGGTGCTTTCTGATCCTCCAGCCAACAGTGAATGAGTAGCCCAAATGTATTACTGTTCTCTGTTTTCTATTATTCTGTGAACTAAGTTTAATCAGATATTTGTGCTGTTTGGTTGGTTGTTTTGATTTTTTATTTTTAAGTGAGAGAATGCACAACGATGAAGATATTAATGGATGTAAAAGACCATAGTTTCCATTGGACCTGAGGATGTTTACTTCTCACCTTCCAGCTATCACAGGATGTAAATTAATTCTTTTTTTATAGAAATACAATACTTCATAGCTTCATGGCAAGATGATACCTGTCAATGCAGTTCCATGCTGGTTTTGTTCCAAGCTGAAGATATGTACATATTTATGGTATCCCCTGAAGATCATCCAAATGTCTTCTAGATTTTTTATTTTTGATTATGATTTTCTAGTATTAACAATCATGTCATAATGACTACTGTATTTATTTCTAGATGGTAAATTTGAGATTACTTAGAATTGCCATATTCAAAGGTGGGGTGTGTCTTCTGTTTTATGGAAAATCACCATGACATATTATCTCCCAACGATCAACTAATTTTGACTGCTTTTCCCAAACTCTGCTTCTGAAAAAGGCTGCTCTCGTTAGATAAAGTTGACTGGGTGCATATAGTACATCTGAGCTGCTTCACACTCTACTAAGAGCTCGAAGATGCCGTACCCACATAGTTCATCAAAAGCATAGCTGCTCAGCATCAATTAAATGGAATGATGAACTTGTGTAGGACCTGAACCAGGTGAAGGAAGTAAAAGTAGTACTGTCAAAGAGGTACATCCCATTATCTTCACACAATGGTGTTTTCTTAAGGATCACAGTAGTATAGTAAGGATTTCTATGGGGAGGAAAAGAGAGGAGAAAAAAAAAGGAGTCCATGTCACTAGGAAGCAGCAGAGAGGGATTATCTTGGGTCACTCACATAGATGCTGAAGGAGGTGTAAGAGAACAGTACAAGAGGGCAGGGACATATGCAGTGGGGGTGAATGGGAGACCATGAAGAAACCTCAGTGGACAAATCCAGGGGTCAGTGCCTGAAGTGCAGTTCCAAACTTCCAAACCTGTACTTTGGGTTATTCCACTGTAAGTGATTTTTGTAGGGGAGGGAAAGAGAATGATACAGAAAAGTGTATGTATCTAGGTAAAACTCTGTTCTGTTCAATATAAGGCAGTTATGGCAAGGATGCCAAAGGGTACAAGATTTCTTCCTTGATATCTTGGAAAGAGTATTTTTAGTTTGTGGATACCATGGAGGGTGAGATACATGGATAAGAGGAAGTCCTTGATCCACAAATTGTTGAAATGCTGAATGTTCAGAGAAAGGGAAAAACTGTTCTCTTGTTCCTCATTCTGAGCATCAACTTTGGAAGACAGTTGGCTGGACTAGAGGGACTCAGTGTGACCATGTTATATTTATATTTTATATTTATATAAACCAGAAGTAGATGTTCATCTTAACACTAGACAATGTCACCTTGAAAAAATCTGTAGTGTGCCAGCAGAGTGAGTTTCTGTTATCAGGTTTTGTCTCTTTTTTTCTCACAATTGCACGTGTTGTGTTTCTTCCCAATCCGTACAAAGTCTATGCTTTCCAGGGTAATTATTGATCCACAATAGTACAGATACTGGCATTCTTTGCTATCTCAGCTGTGACTGATACCTAACAATAAGAGAATGCAAGAAAAAAGAAGTGAATTAGAGCCAGGTATCATGATGACTTCAAAGTGAAACTCTTTCAACATGCATCAAGTCATGACACCCTTCTTCTAGCCCCAGCCATCTCAGTGCAAATAGCATACTAGCAAATTCCCATTTGTTTCTAAAAGAGGAAAATGTTGTTTGGCTTAGTACAGGGTAGATGGGAGTGAACTTTGATTTTCTTTAATAATTTTTTAGCAACTCCATGGCTAAAATAACTACAAACCTTTTATACACCAAAAAAAACCCATTGTACAGGGCTGCAAAAAAATCTGTCAGTGCATTTGCAGGAGGAACAAACAGCATCTAATGTAAGTATAATAGAATTTGGAGTGACACCCAGGCTGTGAGCAGCCTTATGTTGTCATGCCTGGTGTGCAGAATATCAAAAACTCTTTTAAGAACTGAAGCTTGTTTTCATCAGGATGTTTCTCTTTCTTCTGTTAGTAATATATGAACCACCAACGTTAAAAAGGACATTTGTTCTGCAAGTGCAGCTCTGCCACTATTCTGGACTTGCATGGGTCTGCTAAATCTCACCTCCAAACACATGTCAAATGATGAGAAAGGCCTTTAGGATTTAATGTTACACCACCTTCCAGAAGCTCTTCCTGAAATGGGAAGAATCTTTACAGACAATATTGCTTATAAGCAGAGTAGGTGACAGTTGTTATTCTGAAGACTTTACAGTGTTGGAAGACAAAAGCAGAGGGGAAAAGTGTGTCTGTGTAGATCAGTGCATTCTGTGAGTCCCCAGGCCTCTAACACAGCCCTCATCTTATTTAGCTTATTTTGCAGGGAAATCAGCTGCTAGTTATAACAAATTGTAACAAATTACTTAGGCAATAATAATTTTCATGTCATGAAACTATAATAAACTGACTTTACATGTGAAAGACCCCATCTCTGCTTCAGACACAGAAAAAGTTTATGGGTGAACCTGTTTTACAACATCAATAAATCCTGGGGAAAAAAAAAAAAAAGACTGTCTGTTTAAAGGTTTTGTTGCAAGATCAAAATATGGATTGGATAAAATTAAACTCAAATCTATGTGAAACTAAGAGAATTTATAGATTTTAATATGCAGATAGGTAAAAACGTGTCTCCCTTGGCTGAATTTAGTTTTGAAACATTAAGTTCATTTGAACTGAATATTGAAGTGGATATAATGTGCTTGCTTTTGAGTAGTGAATGTCTCCCTGCATTTTTAGGGATTGTGTTTTCTGAGAATGTCTTCTCCTGCTTCTGTCTGCTTCTAACCTAATGTGGGTTTTTTGAGATATTAGACTTCAGAAATGGCCAGATCTGGTGGCAGAGGGTGACTTTGTTCTCCCAGTTTTTTAATTTTCTGGTGATAACTTGATTTTCTTTTAAAAATTGTAACTTTAGGGCATTTTCAAAACAAGTGATATGCTATGTTATTTAGTTATGAGGATCTACACATGAACAGTCCACAATTATCTAAACAAAGCCTATTAAGTCAGGGGAGAGAAACTAACCTCTACAAAAGTTTAGGAAATCAACTCACTGCCAAAGCAGCCATGTTTTAAGGAGGCAGGTCAAATGATACTAAAATTTTTCACTAGTTTTTTTTATAGATGACTGACTTTATCATAAATGTGCAAAGAAAAGGTGGAAAAATATAATTTAGACTGTGTCTATGATCACCACCTACAATTAGGAATTTGGCTGCTGGAGTTCAGCCATCAATTAGGGAAGATAAATAGAACCATCGATGTAGTAACAAGTAGATAGGGACAAAGATGAAATAAAAGAGTGGAAGTTTGCTACATTTTGTAGTGGAGGCTATAAAAGGCTACAGTATGATCTGCAAAGGAGTTGGATTTGCCAACCTTGCTGGTTTTTGCTGAGCTTCATCTTTTTACTGTTCTGTTTCTCATTGACACATTAGCTGCTGCACCAATACATCACATGCACATGGTTAAGTCAATCCTGAATTAGATGAGCCATGGAAAACCATAGAACCTGCCAACAGAAAAGAGATTTAGCCAAATATTTCTAAGTAAAGCCTGAGTATGCTCAAACTGCCAAAGAGCAGCATTTGCAAAGGCAGCAGGGAGGTAGACGGACCCACTCTTCCCTGATCTAATCAACTGATCTTAAAGCTTTGCTTGTCTGACACTTCTTGCTCATAATACCATGGAAGGAAGAATGTACAGGATTGAGCTGTATTGAAAAATCAAGTTCTTTAATGATTAGAGGATCTAAAATGAAAGATAGAAGGCCATTGAGGCAGGTTTTGCATTTCAAATGATTGCAGAATAGACATGAGTCTTACATCAGGTCTAAGTAAATATGGTCTTCTAAATAAAACAGAAAAAGTAATCATTTTTTTTTCTCATTCTGTCCTATGCGAGTGTTTCACCCTTTTTTACTGCCAGCATAAGGTAAATGTGATATGACATGTAACTTTTTTTGATCAACCACAAAGAAGTTTTCCAGCATCTATGGAGCTCAGCTAGTAAGCACAATTTATATAACAATGAATGACTAACCCCTGTAACCATTTTAATGACCCTAAAATAAAGTGCTTAGAGCAACATCTGTCTCAGCAGCTGGGTTCTCTGCATGAGTGGGCAGAGCGACACATTGGGACAAATTCTGTTCTCCCTTTTGACAGAAACAATTGCAGCAGATCATTTTTATCGTAATCAATTTAGGTACAGTTTCTTGGAAACCATCTGTGTAGTGTTCATAGATTGTGCTTAAGAATTTAAATGTGTGTATTTTTGGTTGCTTGATGTAGCATCTGCTAATGACCACATAAGTTCCACTTTTTATGCATAAAGCTGTTTCCTTGTAAAGGGATTAGTAGAATGACTACTTGATTTTATCCTTTTAACTACCCAATAAGCTGTCACAGCTTGAATGACATCCGCCACAAAGTGTAAGTTACGGAATTAATTGCATTTTTGAGCTGGAGTTGAAGCCATAAGGATAACAAAGCATTAGCAAAACTTTTTATTACATTTCTCTCTCAAGTTGGTAATTTAAAATTAATACAGGTTTTGTGTAAGCATTTTAAACAAAAGAGGAAAAAATGCCTTTTTAGATAACAGATACTTTATAATTCTTTACTGTTTTCATGTTGTCCTTCATAAGCTCTTTTGGTTTAGTAACATTCTAAACAAGTGGAATATCTAAAGAGCAAAAACTTATTTTATTTCCAAGGGTTATTTGAGAATTGCCTGAAAAGACAATGGTTAGGAATATACTGGGGAGGGCATTCTTCTTTTAAGGAATATGAAACATTGAACTTTTTAAAAAGAATAATAAAGAAACTCAGGTATGATTATTTTTCTAGTTTCACAGAACATTTAATATCTTATTAAGCCATTATTATTAATGCTTTTATAATTTCATGTAAATGTAGCACATAAAATCCATACAGCAACACTCCACTGTGTTAATGGGTATACAGGTGGGCCTTGAAACTGCACATTGGAGACTAGGATTCGCAGAATTTTTGCTTAGAGGAGAAATACCAAGGGAAAACTCAGACAAATTAAACAAAACATTTTAGAAGACAGATATTTAAAATTTGCTTCTTTAAAAGGAGTTTGCTGATGGAGCCTTGGGATGCTCTTTTCCAAACTGGAAATACAGAGCCACGTTTTAAAATAATTAAAAGAAAACCACCTCTTCCCTCAATGTCTCAGGAAAACTATTCCAAACAGTTCTATGGAAATTTTCAACAGCTAGGCATCCAGGTCGGTGCACAACACAAGAGATGATGTGTATGTGTGTGTTTGTGAGGTGTACATCAGTCATTTTATATTCAAAGTCCAAACCAAGGATAAGCTACCCATTAATTTACCCTTTTGTGATGGACAACCTTCTCTGAGAAGAATCTGTACATTTCTACGAAATATGTTCACCTCTGTGAGAATTTATTTGACTTAATAAATTATGATCAACAAGGAAAAGGATGCAAAGTATTGTTATACTCCCCAAACTAGCTAAGAATCAGAAAGCAGGAGAGGCATGATAATAAAACATCAGCAATAGAAGGTTTTAAGGCTGCATCAGAGATGCAGGAATGAGTTAATATATTTATTAATTATCCAGAAATGGGATCAAGTAGCAAGATAGTAAAATAGACATGAATTTATTTAGGTTATATTCAAATCCACATGGACAATGAAGAATTTCAGAAAGGATAAGCCACGCTAAAATAATACAGTGGTACATTAGCACAGGATTAAATTTGAAGGCAGCCAGTTGAAAAAGTAGAAAAAAGGAAGGAAATCATACAATGTGCAATTAAACTTTATAAATCACTGCCAATATATACCACTAGGGCCAGGAGTTTAGCAAAATTCAGTGAGGAACTGGACGTTTATATGAATACTAAGAATAAGCAGAATTATAATAGGGAGTGATAAAAATAGATGATGGGGAGGAACATAAACCTCATCTTCAGGGTTTTAAGCCAGCTTCCAAATTTTAGGAATGAAGACAAGAGAATTTCATAAGCAAGTGTATGACTTCTTTCTGATCACTGTGAGACCTGTTGTGCTGTCCTCTAGATGTATGGCCACAGAAAACAGGCACAGAGCAAACACTGCCATAAGTCTGATACAGCCTGGAAAGCCTTACAGCCCTCTGAATCATCGTCCTCTGTGCTGCGTTGTATCACAAAACAAACCTTCTTCCCTGGGATCTGGAGAAATTAAATCTACACTGTAAGGGTTCCTAGAAAAACTGGATTTGCAATAACTTTGTAGAAAACTTTTCAAGTTCCAGGGAGCTTATGGAGAGGGGCCATGCTATATATCTTATAGGAGACTTGGGAGGTGAGTCTCAGATAAAACATGTGCCTCATAGGATCTTTGTGTCACCAAGACCCAGACCAAACATGCAAAAATAGCCCAGAACGAGCTCAGAAAGTCTCTGTGATTTAATCCACTTTCACAGCCCAACAGGCCCCTTCAAAAGAAACATTTTGCTATTTAGAAGTGCATTTGGTACCAGAAAGGCCATATAGTCAGAGATCCTAATAAGCCCAACTTCTACAGATGGTTTTATTGTTTAGATGAGTATTCATTAATATGCTCCTATAATTCCTGTTATTTTTTTTTTTTCTTTTGGATTCTTTTTTATTTTCAACATCAACAGAAAATGCAGATATAATGTTAACTCTTAGCAGCAGAAGAGTCTGATGGTATGGGCAAACTACTAGGTTACATACTGAGGAGTAGCTCATAGCAAACCATCGAGTCTGTGGAAATTACTAGTGTACAAGGGAGTTTACCCTTACCCTTCAGTAAAAGATGGGTGATCTGTTTTACCTTTGCTCTGCTGTAATATTTTGCACCAAGGTATCCACTGAAGCAACCATGGAAGCCAATGGGCATTAAAATTATACCACAGACTACCTTGCTGTAACTTTTCTCGTGCCAGTGCCCTAACTTTGTCCAGAAATGAATGAAAAGCTTTTTTAAACCATGATCTGCATCATGGAAATAAATTCAATCTCCTATCAGATTTGTGGGGTAGCACAGGATATGAATTTGAGATGTTCCCTATCTGAGCTACTTTATTCATTTCTGCTGCATAATTAGTGCCCTTTGTGTGAGAAACACAAGGCTAACATAGAAAATATTTCCCTGTTAAAAGATATAAAATGGTAACCAGCTGCAGAAATGTCTCAGAAGCATCTTCAATTGGTAAACGGTTAGGCCAAATGCTACTGTCATTTTATACATTGCTTCCTATATATGCTGAATGCATAGAAACATACAGAGGTACAGAATCTTTTATCATATTTTTCCCTTACAGTTTTCTGCTGTGATTTAGAGGGAGATTTTTTTTTCTTTCAAATGATGTCATTCAGTCTTGCAGCCCTGAAAGGTTTAATCACAGTCTGTTATCATTAGCTGGTGTTTCCAGTGTGCTCAAAATACCACAGGGTGGATGCTAGTACTGTACAGCAGCACATCGTTCTTCCACTCCCTGCAAGCATATCAATCTATTGCTCAACAAACAAGGAACTGTGCCAAAAGAAACACTGTTAAAAGAAGGGTGCATGGCAGTGGTAGGTAAAGGCCATCATTTGAAGATAAACAAAGCACTAGTGTATTCAAGAGGATAAATGATTTGTTTTAATAATAATAGCTTTTTGCACAGATTAGAAACCTAATTTGTCATGAATCAACAATAATGCTAAAACCATTCTCATGGTGTCTCATTTGCTTTTCCATATGAACCGTGCCTTGGGAACAGTGAATAACGACCCAGGGTTTACACTCTAATACATGTTTTAGTAGTACATTTATCCAAACAATGGTAATTTTGGTTAGATCACCTGTACAAGATCTTAATGGATTTTATAAACCCTTTGTTTTCTCTGTATTCTTAAGAAATGATTTTACAGTTCACAGTGTTTTGCTTAGTTTCTGTGCTGTGTGTATTTCATACACAGAGCTATGAAGAATGAGCTCTCAGAAAAAAAAGCTTCCTTGCCTTTCCCAGTGATAGCTGGATGATTTCTTCCAGAAGGAAAATAACAAACACTGAATAATTTGAGCTCCCCTTTCCTTTCCTTTTCCCTTCAACCACAGTCCTTATGTTTTTTGGTAACAGAAAGAGTCCTTTGCTGTCTGCTTTCCTCAACTTTTGCTACCTTTCTACCAGGCCATTTATATGTCCCTGTCTGATCCTGTTTTCTGACCACCAGCATGGCTACTCTTTAGTTGTCACTACTTTATCATAATCTTTCTCCCTCTGCCTTGTACTTCTCTCCCTTCAAAATAAAAACATTCTTCAGTCTCTCCTTGCTTAATAAATGTTAATGCACATAAAAATACATTTTAAAACCTGTCACGTGAACTCCCCTGCTTCTCCAACTGTTATTTTCACTGTCTTCTTTCCTTTTTAAAATTGCAGTATATATTCTTAATGTTAATTGTGAAGATTTGTTCTTACTATGTTTTATTTCATCTCCACCTCCCTCTTTTCTTTTTCCCTCCACTTGCTTCTTGTACTCTACAGGATCTGCTCTTAACAAATTTTCTAATGCTTTTGAATTTTTAGCCAAAATTCCACTGGAGTATTTTGTCCTCACCCTGAATCTGAACCAACCTCAGCCCTTACCTTCCTCTTAACTGATAATTCTCTCTTTTGAAATCTTACCATTGCTTGACTTCCAATAATGTATTTCGTGTATTTCTCCTCTTAAACTTTTTATTCTTCCTAAGTTACTATTTTCCCTCTAGACAGTTCCAGCAAAGCCACCTTCATCCTCCTATAGAGTCCAGCAAATCATGATGGGTCCCCTTCTTTTTTCCTTCACCTCTCCTCACCTCACCTCACCTGACCTTACCTCACCTCACCAGCTAACTTAAATACACATTCACCAGCTGTTTCTATGCAAATATGTCTCTTCAGACCACTGCCCTTCTGTTTAAACTAAAGAATCATCCTGAGTAGCTCTTTGTGTATCCCTACTCATCTATCCTTTTCAATGTGGATGAAACAAAGGTCTTCTTCTTTCTGTTTCCAACACCCACAAGCTCTCTCCACTTCTTTTTCCTTCAGTCATGATCTTCACTATCCCTCAACCCATCAAGTAAAATATATCCTTTAAAGACTTCTCCCTAGAAAGTGTGTTTAATGCAAGTGTATTAAATATAACCTATTCAATATCAGGCTAGTAGTGGAGAAACCATTTGTTGGTATAAACACTAGGAATATTTGTGATTAGTACAGTGATCATAGGACATGAAGATACAGTTGAATCTGTGACACATTACAGCTATGTTTCCCTAAAGAAAGAAGCCATTACTGTTCTGAATGGAAAATCTTTTTTTTTGCTAATAGCTAGTCACAACAAATTTATTCCAGACTTTTGATTTTGTAAAAAAGCAACTGTACTAAAAAGGCTTCAGATGTTCTTTACAGAAGCCCTCTGAAAAGAATAAACAGAAGGGCCAGCAGTGCTCTCTACCAGAAAATCTGAACATGAACTTTATTAATATTCTTAATAACCAGAAAGCAATTAGTAGAGTGCCATAGTTACATCAGGATAATTACTGTTAAATGGAAATAATACATTTTTTTCTTGAAGTAATACACACATATTTTATAGCTAGAAAATACACATAAGAGTGTTGTGCACAGACCCTCAGTAGAAAACTGGGCGATTGTCTGTGCCTGCATTCATTTGTAGATAGCATAGCTAAGGGTCATTAGTTTAATAGGATATTGGTTTTTTCTGTCTCTCTAAAACGTCTGTTGAAACATCCTCCCAGGAGCCAAATTGAAGAGGTGAGGAAATAAACAGCAACTGACAGCTTTGATCACTGACAGCCAGAGATCCATTCAGCCCAGAGAGTACTGTAGTGTAGGAATCAGAAAAAGCATTCACTGAACAAGGAAATAATGACTGTGCAAACGATGATGTCCAATGCCTGAGGTAAGTACACTCTGAACAGAGGGTACATGGGAAGAAGAGTGTATAGAGGACCATGGGAAAATAAAAGATGCACAGGGTGGCAATTTAGAAGTCATGCAATGAGAGAGATGTTATCCACAGGAATGAATATCAGAGGTGGAAAGAAGTTAGGAAAATTAAAAAGAGCTGCTGGGTTATATATGTGAATGTCTTAAAAGGTGAAGAAAGAATTTCAGTAATAGCTTCCTCACTTGAATGGGAGCAGTGGATAGTATTTGAGTGATTTCATTTGGTATTTGATTTACCAAATATCTTTTTCAGTCAGCAACACAGTTCGAGCTCCAGTATGATGCCTATGTATCTGTGGAGACAGATTGGGATTGAGTGCTACAGAACTTGTTGCCTTCCCTACTGTGATGTGCTGAAGAGGAGATTTCAGGGACAACTGGGAGTGATTTATGATTGTCATAATTTCACTACCAAACTGAAGGTAATATTGGGATGATTCCCCTTCCTCTGATGAAATTCTACTTTGTCTAGATAGTACTGAATAATCTCTGCCAGAGATGAGTCACCTATTAGGGACACAAAATGATGCTGAAGAACTTTCTCAGAACTACAAAAAGGGGTATTTTACATCGATGATGGGTTTTTTCAAAGTGTTTGGGATGGGGATATATCTGTAAGCCTCCATCTGGATTTATTCTCATCTTCAGTTCAAGCTTTACAACCAAAGAGATCGAGCTATACCATAAATATATATCAGAATATGTCAATGGTATATCAAAAGTAGTCTTTTTTCAAGTATGGACTTCAAGCCTGAAGCATCTCTGACACCATCTGTTCACTTTTTCCTCCTCATGGTTTGGAGAAAGCAATTTTGTTACTTCTTACTGAGAAGAAGGACCATATTCAGAGTATTTCCTCTTTTTTCCCCATAGGTAAAGTAATTCCTTCTGCAAAACTTAGTATTAAAAGATGAATGAACATGGGGTTTTGTGTCAAAAACCGCTATACTAAAACAACAGTAGCATATCACAGCTTTGCTCTGTTATACCTTCATGGGTGAAAATTACTTTCCTAAAGAGTAGTGAAAGTATTATTTAGATCTGCTGCTTTATGTTGTTGTTTGTTTTACTTTGTTTTAAGAGCCTTCCTCAATTTCAATATAACACTCAACACAATACATTCAGCTCACAGTTTTAAAATACAATATTTTTAGGGAGGACTTCTGGTTTTACTGCCTTAGTTAAATGGTGGCCTACAGAATATCTCCATCCAGGGCAGAGTATTTCCCCTGGAAGAGAAAGGAAGTAGCTATTCACTCTTCAAAAGCATTGCAAATAGCTGAAAGACATCTCCTGTTTCTGACACACTCAACACATGGAGCAAAGCTGCTGATGTCACCTGTGGGAGGGAGTGTGGACACTTTCCCTCACCTCCTTGAAAACATCTCCTTTCTCTGGCAGCAGCAGCACCAGCCTAATGTCTGTGTCAGGTTGCAGCTGTGAGGGGAGGAATGTCACATGCTCAGTTGGAGGGCAAAAAACTTCCATATGGCCCTCATTGTTGCTCAGACTAGACCACCCTGACTTACATAATTAAGACATAAGTAAACAAATATAGAAGGAGTATAGATGTAGCAACAAATGAATGTATGAATGGCATTGTAATTCCCTTCTAAATGCATTATTTTTATGATATACAGATATATTTACTTAAAGGTCCTCACATGTAGAATATTGTAAATGAGCTATTGGGGAGGATGAAATTTCATTTTTGCAGGATTAAAAAAAGAAGTAGACCTCAAACACTAGCATCAAGCTTAGAAGCAATTACATAGAACCACATAAATATTATATGTCAAAGTCTTTACTTCTGTTTTATTGTACCTATAATTACTAATTGCTTATGACTTTAAATATGCTTAGCTTCTCTGCTTCATATTTTTCACTGTTTCGCTTGCCTCTCTTTATTTGAGTTTTAACCTGATCTTACCTCTCTCTGCTGCTCACTTCATATTGCTCATGGAGGGAAGTCCACAATTATCCTATGAAATAAATACCAAAATAAGCAATGACCTGGAAAATGGTGAGCCATCAACTGTTGCCTTACTTCATATTATTTGGCTCATGTTTCTGTAAATTAAATAAAAATAACTCCTTCCTCAGGCACATTTAAATGCAATATATTTTTTTTTTTTTTCATGGAAACCTCACTTTGCAGGAGACTTTGTGGATGTGGTTTGGAGAACACAGCAAGAACACAAATAATTCCCCTTTTTGAAAGAGGTGCAGAGTAACCGTCGATCAGAGGTGTCCATATACTTTTGTAATTCCCACAACTGTGGCAGTGAGGAAACAGTTTCAGACTGCTGACATCCAGTAAAACTGCACTGTGTATTCATTATGAAATGATCCTGAAAATGTAGAGCTGATGCTTGACATTGCACACACCTGCATATTTGGGAAACAGAAAGCCTTCCTGTCCTTGAGTGTGCCCACATCCTGTGCAGGTGCCTGGAGAAGGATGCATATACAACCGATCTTCTCCACAGAGACTGGAAAACTAGCTCTGACAGAGAAGTTTGCAGCTGATGATACTGCTCATCTTCTGCAGATAGAGCCATGTCTTATGCACTCAGACTTGATATGAGGATGCAGTAAAAATACCATTGCTTTCTTTCACTCTTCATCTAACACAGAAATGGTTTCTAGCACTACTTATTGCTCAGGTCAGTGTCAAAAAACAAAGTAAAAATGCTGAAAGTTAATTACTTGATAATGTCTAAAAATAATCCCCTTTCAGCCCTTGAGCTTGTGAAGGAAGTTTGACTGTGGGAAACTGCTGGACTTAGGTTGACAAGGTTAAGACGGCCTTCAGGCATCAAAACCTGACAAAAAGCCACCTTTGCCTTAGGGGACTTATGGAGGTTGCATTAAGAAGTCTTGGTGCAATCCTACTTCTTGAAACAAGATAATTCATAATGTTCACTAATATATGAAAACACAAAATGGGGATGACCCAGTTAAACCATTAGTAATTACCCTGTTGTCTTTAGACTGACTCATTATCTCCTGGTCAGCGCTGGAGTCTTCAGGAGATGAAATTTTCCTACATTCAGCTCCAGTGTTGCAGTGTTCAAAATGCAAGAAGGGTTTTTCCTCCATTAGGTAAGGTTTCTTTTAAACAAAACAATGCTTTATTGTCTGTGTTTCTGTAGTAATGACCAAAGATTCCTTGCTGCTTTATCTGCGTCCTGAAGGTAGTGACACACAACTGGTTATATCCATTCTGCTGGAACTTGTGACAGGCATATCAATAACTCACCAAGTTCAACTTCCTGCAAAAAGACTGGAGACACAACATACCACAAAGAGTAGGACGACTATGTAGCTTTTTTTTCCCAGGCCAGTGAGGGTGTGTTACTCACCTGAGCACTCCCTACCACACTTCCCAAAATACTGTGCAGTCTGTGCATCAGGATACCTCTCTGGAGTGTACAGTAATGTCATCTACTTGGGTAAAAACTTCTGGTTCTCCAGGGCCTTGGAGAAAGTTGAGGATGAAGTAATCCTTCACATCATGAGATCCTCAGAGAAGACAAGTCATTATCGTATCTGTGGAGACCTGCAGAGCCCTGAAAGCCCACGAAAGAGCCTGTGAAATTTTTCATTGTTATTTCCAATTCCAGCAGGCCTTAAATATTTCTACAACTAAGTAACTAAAAGGGATGCATTTGCAGTATTTCTGTAACTGCTTAGAGATAATCTCATTGCAAAAGGTACCTCATAAAAACAAATATGACTCTGCCTTACCCAGAATCCATCTATTTTTGGCTTTTGAGTGCATGTTATATCATTTCTACCTGAGTCATTGTAAGGGTCATAATGAGAAGGAAACAGTCTCTGACATACTTTTTAATATGCTCTTCTCTAAATGTAGTGTTTAGATTAACACATAATGACACAATACCACAGTATTTTTTTTTTTTTTTTTAGAAAGTGTTGAGAGGATGACAAAGGGAATACAGTAAAGCTTATCAATAACGGAGCTAGCAAATGCCCTGTCTGAAACCCAGGTGGGCTTGGCAGATGGATATAAAGTAGTAAATGGAATATATCAGTAAAGTGTGCAAGCTGGTGAGAGCTAACTGCCTGAGTTATTTTTGTTCAGTTGAGCTGATTGCTATTTTCTATCATGATAAATTAATTTGGTCTTCCAGATTTTAAAGTGGTATGTTTTTCTGAATTTTCATAATTTCTGAAAAAATAAAAAACACTTAGAAATTAATGTAACCAGGACAAGGAGAGAAAAGAAAAAAAAAAAAAAAGAGAGAGTGGAAAAGTATAAAATGTTATTATTATATGTTTATTATGTATACAAAAATATAGATTTGAAATATATTATACATTTCTCATTACATACTGAATAGAGACTTTATTATCAGATTTACAGATCTGCTAAAAACTTTCAGTCTTGTGGAGAAAAGTACTATAAAAAGCACAATCCACCCATTAAAAGTCATCTCTGAGATGGCAAACCCTCATGTTTTGTTTTCTTAGCCTTTTTTTTCACTGTGATGATATTCAGCTTTAGAACAGCAATTTTCTTATATATTCATAGCAAGTGATCTGAACCTACCTGAAGTAAATGTAATATAAAAACTGGAAAAAAAAAAAATCAGGTAAAGAAGTTATTATGCTCTGTCTTTCTCTTTTGTCCCCACCTCTGACACCTTCCTGTGCTCAGCTACCTGTCATATGCATTTGCACAAGTTTGGTTTTGCCATTTCCTGATGAAGAGACTTACAGCTCCAAAAAGTGGGCAACTGTTAGATGATTTGCTAAAGTGGAAGATTTCACATATAGGATATATATGCACATATATGCATACCCTTTTCAGGCTGGGGATTGAGACAGCTTGTAACCACACCCCAGTTTCAGCTGCATCCTAGAATAATTCAGTTGCTGTTTAAAGCTTGTTTTCTTTTCAACTCATGCCTGCCTCTGCTGTGTGCTGCAAGGTACTAGCAGTCAGACAGCAAAGCTTGTGGTTTTGGGAAGGGCCACTCTGTGATTTCTTCAAGGTCAGCAGAATGGAGCACAGGTTTTGGACTGGGCTGTCTGCTTATTCATTTAATAAAGATCCGTGATTTGCTTCAAATCAGTCTTGCGTTTGTTTAAGCATCAAATGCCTAATATCAACTCTGCTTTGGTGACAAATCCCATGAAAACAGTCTCGTCGTGTTCCAAGGCTATTAGCACATGATGATTTGACCGTTCATACTGACGTAAGTATTTCACTGTTTCCAAACTCTCTAGTCAACTAGAAAGCATACAGGGTCCCCTACCACTTGAGTCCTGCTCCTCTTTCTATACTCTGAGACAGTTGATGGGTTTTAAGGCAATTAACACGGATTCCAAGACTTCCTTTTGAACCGTGGGAGAAGAGAGCAATCTCCTATTAAACTCCAAAGTCTGTCACTGCTGGTGAGTGCCTTTGCCTGCTTTGTGCTCCCCTCTGAATTCACACACAGCTTTTGTCTGTTCCAGGAGTCACTGAAGCAGAGACTTCGCAGAGTTCCAATCAGCGCATTTGTGGCAAGTTATGTCCCATTGCAGCCTGAAACAGGAGATTTCTAGCCCTGCTTGAATGGCTAAATTGGCCATAGATTTTTTTATACTATACCTAACCTCATCCCAAAACTCCCGTATAAATGCAGCAATCATTTGTTTCAGGAAGTTTCAGCAGTATACACACCATGGCAACTACAATAACATCTGTAGCACTTTGGACTTTTTTAGCTAGTATGTTGGAGGTTTTTTGATTATCTTTTTTTTTCGTAATGGCATAATTGTTAAATAGAAAGACATTTGAATTATGAATTATGCATTGTCAGAAGTTTTCTGTGTATCCTGCAACATGGTGTCTTCACTATGGATTCTGTCATAACTTTTCTAAACTAGTACTGAATTCTGCTTGTTATTTGATGTTCCATTTCATGGGTACACACACAACTTCAATATGTGGACATGAGTTAGAAATAACATTAGTGTTGTTGGAGGTAGGGATATAGAGCAAATAATTGCTGTAGCAAAGCAGAAGTGCATGTGGTGTTCATAAAATTGTTTCATCACACAAAAGGCACAAGGGACTCTTGAAAGTTTCTGGAGGTGGTGCTTCTAAAATTTGCAGTGGGAAAAATTGAATCCCTGTTGATACTAGAGTATTCAGGATGACTAAACTGACTTGTTTATTTAAAACCAGAGCTGATAAATATTTTACTACCCCCTCACCCCCCCCCCCCCCCCCCCCCCCCCCCCCCTCCCCCCTCTATACCATACGTGCCAACACAACAGATATACACAGAAGAACACAAAGATAATGACCTAAGATCCAAGATGGAAA
>WTSP01004663.1:61524-85613 GCA_025331215.1 Actenoides lindsayi | reverse complement strand
CTTTCTTTCTTTCTTTCTTTCTTTCTTTCTTTCTTTCTTTCTTTCTTTCTTTCTTTCTTTCTTTCTTTCTTTCCTTTTCTTTCCCCTCACCCCCTTGTTTCATTTTCCATTGCTGTGATTCTAGAAAAGTGAGAAATAAGAAACAAAGTCTGGAGGACCACATATCCTTATGAGTACTGACTTCTTTTTTCAGTATAGCATAAGAGAATCAATAATCTGTTAATTCATTTCTTTCCATCCATCCATCCATCCATCCATCCATCCATCCATCCATCCATCCATCCATCTTTTTCTTCTGATACAAAGATAAAGCAATGGTTTGATGATATGTTATTTGCATCAGCAGCTTGGGCTCAGGGTACACAGACCTGCCCACTCCTGTGCACAGTCCTTCAGCAATGTCAACTCCTTTGAAGCTCGTACTGTAAGCAAAATCAGGGAAGAGTTCTGGCTTTAAAAAAACCAAAAATGACATAACACAGAAATTTTGAGGTAGCTTTCTTAAAGCTCTATCAGTTCTCTCATCCAGTTCAGAGCTATCTCTTGCAAATTAATTTGTTAGAATTGGGACAACACAACTCACTCAAAGCAGTGCACTGGTGAAGCAGCACCCAACATTAAAATTAAAAGGGAGTAATGACTTGAAACCTGATGTTCATTTCCAGAAGTGGAACAATTCTTAAACTAATTTTTTTAAAAATAGGCATCTTGTTATCTATGCATAAGAACAAAATGCCTACATTTCTTTTTTCTTAGGGTGCCTGAGGATCAATTTAAGGTTGCTCAGATACTTTGACTCTGAGTGGAGCACAGATGTCTAACACAGGCAATGTTTGTAGCACTTCCTTTCCAGGGCGTATTTAAGACTGAACACACAGAAAACACAGTATATAACAGTTCATATACACAAGCAGAACAGTTGCCATCAGTATAGCTTCTCCTCCATTATGTCTCTGTTTCTCAGAGAAAGATATTCGATCTTGGATGCATGACTCTTCTGTACAAGTCAGATAGATCACTGAAGCATCACAGAGTACAATTTATACTTCAACTGACCTCATTTGAATTAATGAAATTACTTTAGAGATTACTTTGGTCCATGTAGTTATTTCTAGCTGTCAGGTTTTATGTAGAAAACCTCTGCACTGTAAGAAACAGGTCGCGAACAAAATAAATTTGCTAACTATATTAAGAAGTTGTTTTCCCTTACCCAGGGATAAACAGAGAATTGCAACCAGGAAGAAATCATTCACTCACCAGCTATTCTCATTCTGTGACCAGGTGACCCGCCCAGCGGATGAGTGAAAAGCTGTGGATGTTGTCTACATGGACTTTAGTAAAGCATTTGACACAGTACCCTGCAACATCCTGCTGGAGAAGCTGGTGGCTCATAGCTTAGAAAAGTGTACTCTTCACTGAGTTAAAAACTGGCTGGATGGCTGAGCCATCCAGAGAGTTATGGTAAATGGAGTTAAATCCAGTTGGCAACTGGTCACAAGTGGTGTTCATCATGGCTCAGTGCTGGGGCCAGTCCTGTTTAACATCTTTATCAATGATTTGGATGAAGTGATCAACTGCACCCTCAGTAAGTTTGCAGATGACACGAAATTAAGCAGGAGTGTTGATCTGCTTGAGGATAGGAAAGCTCTACAGAGAGATCTGGATAGGTTGGATTAATGGGCTAAGGTCGATTGTATAAGGTTCAACAAAACCAAGTGCTGGGTCCTGCATTTCAGTCACAACACCAGGCAAGACTACAGGCTTGAGTAAGAGCGTCTGGAAAGCTGCCTGTCAGAAAAGGACCTGGGGATGTTGGTGGACAGATGTCTGGACATGAGCCAGCAGTGTGCCCAGGTGGCCAAGAACGCCAACAGAATCTGGCCTGTGTCAGAAATGGCATGGCCATCAGGGAGAAGGAAGTGATTGTGCCCCTGTACTTGGCACTGGTGAGACTGCACCTTGAGTTCTGTGTTCAGTCTTGGGCACCACAGTATAAAAAAGACAATACAGTGCTGGAGCGAGTACAGAGGACAAAAAAAGCTGGTGAGGGGATTGGAGAACATGTCTTATGAGGAGAGGCTGAGGGAGCTGGGATTGTTTAGCCTGAAGAAGAGGAGGCTGAGAGGAGACCTTATTACCCTCTACAGCTACCTGAAAGGAGGTTGTGGTGAGCCTGCTCTTGGTCTCTTCTCCCTAGTAACTAAAAACAGGACAAGAGGAAATGGCCACAAGTTGTGCCAGGGGAAGTTCAGATTAGATATTATAAAGAACTTCTTTACTGAAAGAGTAGTTAAGCATTGGAACAGGTTGCCCAGGGAGGTGGTGGAGTCACCATCCCTGGAGGTGTTAAAAAAACAGGTGGATGTGACCTTCAGGACATGGTCTGCTGGTCATGGAGGTGTTGGGTAGAAGGTTGGATCTGATGATCTTGGAGATCTTTTCCAACCTTAATGATTCCATGATTCTATGATCACTCAATGATGGTGAGACTATAACATTCCTTATTCAAAATACAGTGGAAAGGTTCACTTTTCTCAGATATATGGAAACTGCTGGCAACTGCTACATTTTAAAGTGGTGTATGTATGTTCCTTATTATAAATATTGTATCCAAATGTGGAAGAGTATAGAGAGTTGTTTGAACACATGGAATATATTTTAACACTTTCAGCCATTTGGAGCTAGATGCCTTAGCCAGGTACACCTTTTTCTCATGGAAAATGAAAAAAAAAAGGGTAAAAACAACCAACAACACAAAAAAAAGGAAGAAAAACAAACAACAAAAACAAACAAACAAACAAACAAAACCCCCCAAAAAACCACAAAACAAAATAGACCAGAAGAGATCTTTATACCAGCAGTTACAGCACTGAATTGGTATGTGGAATGGTTTGGGTCTCAAGTTCACTATGTCTTATCATTTTACCAAGCAGAATAGTTCCTGTAGGACACAAAGACAGAGATCCATGTGAAGAATTACCCAGTGTGATTTGCAAAAATACAGCTCAGATTTTGATGACTGACACTTGGATCTGTGCTTCAGATTACCTTCAAATGAGATGTGAAAAAAAAGGTTTTAGCTGAATTCTTTAACTTTCTTGTCAAATAGGTGATGGGTGGACACATCTTCCTCATGCCTTTTTCTGTGGTCCCAGCAGGTAAAGATGCTTTGAGGAAATCTAAGTGTTCAGGGTACCCCTGTTCTGTGGGACATAGAATCATAGAATTATAGAATGGTTTGGGTTGGAAGGGACCTTAAAGATCATCTAATTCCATCACCTCTGCTATGGTCGGGGACACCTCCCACTAGAACAGATTGCTCAAGAACCCATCCAACCTGGATTTGAACACATCCAGTGATGGAGCATCCAAAACTTCCCTGGGCAACCTGTTCTAGTGTCTCACCACCAACAGAGTGAAAAATTTCTTTCTTATTTCCAATCTAGATCTACCCTCTTCCAGTTTCTAACCATTAGCCCTCATCCTATCACTACAGGCCCTTGTAAAAATCCCTCCCCAGCTTTCCTGTAGGCCTCCTTCAGTTACTGGAAGGCCCCAGTAAGGTGTCCCTGGAGCCTTCTCTTCTTCAGGCTGAACAACCCAAACTCTCTCAGTCTGTCCTTGTAGGAGAGGTGTTCCAGCACTTCAATCACCTTTGTAGCCATCCTCTGGACCTGCTCCAACAGAACCACATCCTTCTTGTGTTGGGACCTCCAAAGCTGGACTCAGTACTGCAAGTGGGGTCTCACAAGAGTGGAGTGCAGTGGCAGAATCACCTCTCTCGACATGATATCTGGCAAGTCTTTTACCATGGTTACAGTATCAATAACTTAATCTCATCAAATTTTTAATGATTATATAAACATACATTGGCAGAAACTTAAACATACAGGTTGAGTTATGTAGTGGAACCAATGTGCTCTTTAGCATGATCCTGAGTCTCATGCCATGAATATCCCAGCTGTGGGATCTGATGCAAGCTCTAATGCTTCCTTCCTGGCCTGATATCTGTGTTTTCTCTGCAAGGAGTCAGATAGTGGCGAAAGATATGCAAGAAGCAGACCCAGGTGCCCTTCTGATTCTGCCAGAATGCCAAGTCAGACTTAGGAAACATTCCCAAATTTCACAATTTAGACATAGTCCTTGCCCTCAGGAATGAAAAATAACTACTCTGAGACACTTACTGTTTATACCTGAATTTGTTTCCCATATAGGAAGCCCACAACAGTAGCCCCATACCATGTGTACCTGGACAACCCAAATTATTGAGTCACCCAACTCACCATATCACACAGAATCAGTTTGTACAGTCACATCAGAGAAGTATTAGTTGCAAATGTAATAGATAGCATCATTACAGTGTTGAAATACCTTACTCACACCAGAATTTCTGTGGGTAGTACCATTCTGTTAGACCTTCCCAGTTCATTCCAGGTATTTTAGCTCAGCTCTAGTCTTTTATCTAATAGTTAAAAATCAACTCTAAATATAGTGTAGTGTAACTATGTAATGATATGTTTATGTTCAGCTAGGGGAAAAAAAGTAAGTGAAAAGAGTAACAGTTAACAGTGTCACCTCCTGTTGTGCCCAAACTGTGAGATGCAGAAACTGGAGACAGCCTGCATAAAATTAACAAATAGCTGATCTGTGGAACCATATATTCAAACCTGTCTACAGAAGACTCCTCTCCCCCTGCTCCCCTACTACGTCAAGCTGTATTACAACTGAATATGACAATATTTTAGCCATGTAAAATAGATACCTGGAGATATTTTAAACAGGTAATTTAAAAGAAATTTTTACCATTATAAATCCCACTCAATTTAACTACTGTAAAGTAATAAAGAATAGAAGCATGAGGATGGATAAAGCTGCTTTGTTGCATCTGTGCTGGAAAAATTAGTGGTTCTCCAAGGGTTAAAAATAGATTTGCTCCAATCAGACTGAAGGGTGGTGCAGTTTTAGTTTCTTTTTTCTTTTTTAAAATTTCAGTTAGTTTATCATTGCACAAGGTATATGTGAGTTTAATTTCTCATGATGTCTCCTGCAAACTGAACCAACGGAAAGCCAAAAATAGGTTCAAACCACAGACTTTGAATCTGGATTTCAGACACATAAAATCTGAATGTGGCATTTTGATACAGAGTTTGATACAGTAAAAAAGACATTTCCAAAACTGATCTTCAGAGCAGTTAGTTTTGAACACTGACAACCCCATAACCCTGAGGAATGAGCACCTCATTCTGGGTTTTTTGTTTAGTGTCCATTTCTGCTTATCTTTGTCTTTTCTTTCTAAACAATTTGTAATGAACAGAGCCTAATGGAGAGCAGTCCAGAACTTACCTATATTTTAATAATACTATCTGCATTAGCAGGGAGTTGCAACTTATAGTCAAGGGGTACTCTGCACAAAATGTACTATGAAAAAAATTAAGGGAAATATGCTTGACTTTTATTAGTATTCTCTTTATCTTTTGTTTATGACCATTGTCGAGTGCAGGTTGTCGGGGTTCTGTTCAGCCATTCCTATGCACAGAACAAATGTCCTATAAAAGTGTGCTTTGCCATGAAATGAGACAACAGGATCTTAGAGTATTTGCACATTTCCATCTATGTAAAGGATCCTTTTTTCTGGAATTAATTGCCTGAAAAAATCATCTGGGTTATACAAGAGTTGAACTGATCTAACATAAAGCCTTGTACACTCTTTGCATCACTAATCCAAATACCAAGTTGATAGAGCTATCAAATAAAACTTTCTCCCAAAGTGAGAAGGCAACTCTTATGAAAAGGCCTATCATCCATCTCAATGGCCAAATGATCTCTTTGTAAATCTGAAAGTCTGGAAGCTAGTCTGGATCTAAATTTTTTGTGAATTCAAAAATAATCATAATTTTTTAACTTCTATATCAGGAATTCAGATGTATTTGTACCCATAATTCACTTCTTCTTACTCAGGAACAATCCCCTGTCTGTCCTTCAGATTTAAGACTTCCTTGTAGTTCTTTGTTCACAGTTTGAAATCTGTGAGTAGATAGGTGATGTGAACTTCTTTTGAGAATCATTTGATTTGACAACCCTTAAAATTTATGGGACTAGGCAAAATTAAAGTGTTCTGCTTTCTCAGCAAATAAAATTCAAACATCATTTTCCCTGTATGTAACTTTAAGGTAGATGTTTCAAAACTTCCTCTTTCAAAATGCAGACAAGTATTAACTAGATATACTTCATTTAGGCCTATTACAAGAATCCTAAAACTGTTTGTCTGAGCTGGCAGTTTTATAGACAGGTTTTTTTACATACTATGCCTAGGACACCTATCATATGAGGAAAGGCTGAGAGAGCTGGGTCTGTTTAGCTTGGAGAGGAGAAGGCTGAGGGGGGAATCTTATTAATGCTTATAAATATCTAAAGGGTGGGTGTCAGGAAGATGGGGACAGGCTCTTCCCAGTGGTGTCCAGTGACAGGATGAGGGGCAATGGCCATAAACTGGAAAAGAGGAGGTTCAAAATCAACATGGGAAAATACTTCTTCACTGTGAGGGTAACAGAGAACTGGAGCAGGCTGCCCAGATGGGTGGTGGAATCTCCATCTCTGGAGACTTTCAAAAGCTGCCTGGACTTGTTCCTGTGTGATGTACTCTAGGTGATCCTGCTCTGGCAGGGGGGGTTGGACTACATGATCTTTAGGGGTCCTTTCCAACCCCTACCATTCTGTGATTCTCTGATATGGAAAAATTCCTAGCAAACTGAGAATTTTCATCTCAGGCAATAAATACAGCATTTTGTGAAACCAAGATACCAGTTATTCATTTAAAAGCTCTGGTAACCCTGTTCTGAAGTTTCCATCTACACTCAGTAATTTAATTTTTTATTCACATTTCTGCACATTGCTTTGACTATGCTTTACTTAAGAATGACAACGTACTGGAAGTCAAAATCCTACTCATAGAAATTTTCTAATCCAGCTTGTCTATGCAGGAGCTTTGAGAACTGAGGTGAGCTCCTAATGAGGTCCAGCACTTAGATGTGCTTAATGTAAAACTAATCATTTTTTCACAGGATTAATCTATAACAAAATATCTAAAACATTCCTGCCCTTGGAAAACTTAGGGTATAGCTGTTTGCTATGAAAAATCAGCAGAAGATGCCATATATCCTTACAAAACAGAGAATACTGCCTCTGAATGGTTTTATTTGTGCTGCAGTTGGATGGTCCAGAGGCTGAATTTGACATATCTTGTATTCTGGCCACTGGATCTTTTTGGTGGTTTGGCAGAGTGGATAAATCCTAGTGCTGGTTTAGAGGAGCAATTTGGCCAATGCACAAAGAGAAGCACAATGAGGGAAGCAGTGGGCAATGTCTGCAAATACCCCAGAATCTGCAGCACCCACTGCAATACAGTGACATGTCAAATGACAGTATCAGAGAGTAGGACTCCAGCTTTCCATGTCCATGGTTTACATGCATTTTCCTGACAGCATGTCCCTCTTGCTGGGGCTGTATAATGATTTTCTGGTATTAAGCTGTATCTTCAATAAAGATAGAAATAATATTTCAACAATGCATTTTAAAAAGCTTCAGACAGTCTTCTTGAATTAGCACAGAGTCAGATAAAAAACCTCACGTGCAACAAAAGCATTATTTGCTCTAGTGCACCTCAGTCACCTTCCAAGCCATGTTCTGTAAAATAAATTTTAGCTAATAGACTTCTTGACCTTGTAGCTACAATTTCTAATTAAGTACAGTTTAGTCAGTGAGCTCTTATTTTCCTGATACAGCACTCCCCGTGTGGTGGCTGCTCAACTCACTACCCAGCCGTGATGGTTATTTTAACTATAAACTTGCTTTAATATAGTCTACAGCACCTAGAACAAGAACTGCACCCACTGCATATCCGTCATTTCCATGTCGATGAAGAGAAAACAAAGGGATAATTATAAACTGCATCTCATATTGTTACTCTTACACTCGACATGTGCATCTTTTTTTTTTTTCTTCTTTTTTTTTTTTTTTTTTTCCACAGTAAAGTGATTCTGCTGTGGAGATAGCACCAGGTGCATGGGGGTGACCTCACACACACACCAAATCGGGAGCTGACATCCATCACACTTTGAAATTTTGGATTTCATCATTTCCTGATCTTTCTAAAGGGATCACAGCACCTGGCCCTCACAGCTGTAGTTCATTTAGAAAGCAATTTAAAAACCGAGAAAAAAGCAAATGACATCTTGCTGCCTCAGCCTTGTCATTAAGTATAGCAGAATGGCCTTCATTTATGAGACACATGGCTAAGAATTAGTATCTTTCAGTGCTTTCTCAAGTCGAGATTACAAAAGGTTTGAAAGACCACTAAATAATTAGTAATATGACTGAGGCAAGCAAAAAAAAAAAAAAAAAAAAAAAAGAGAGAAACAACCTCTCTTCTTCATTATGAAGAATATTGAGAATCACACTGACTTCAACACGTTCCAAGTACTGTGGCCTTTGAGCATTTTGTTCCCACTTTACAGTAAACCTTCAGCTTTTATTTCCTCCCCTTTTCATCCTCTGTAGCACTGGAAGCTTTGTGCATATACGGATACCTTCGCTGTACAGTTAAATGCCTTTATGTACACAAACCGTTTTTCTGCATCTTCAGGGACTGGACTTTACATTGCAGTCAAAGTGTTTTAAAGTTTTGCACAATATCATCCCTTTCCCTTCAGTGTTCTGTTACATTGTGATTTGCTGCCTTTTTTTTTTTCGCCCCCATTTTATTTTATTTATAATTTTATGGCTGACTTTAATGCTTATGAAATGAGTGGCTAATGACACTGGCTAGAGCCAGCTATCGTACAGGCAGGTGCTGTGCAAACTCTCCCCATGCAGCTCTGCCAATGCATCACAGACTCGCAGCATCCTGCCACGCCACTTGCCTCCCTCCTCCCCCATGCCCCTATAGCCCCCTCTCCAACAGAGCCCTGCACTCAAGCTGCCCTGTCAAACAGCACAGGGCTTTTTTTTTTGAAGGAGAGTTCAGAAGGTTTTATTAATCTATGAAGAATTTGGATTTCTGAGTCTGAAGAAAAGCTCCCAGTCTATGATGTGCACCCACCCTCTTGTCCATGCAGTTCGGACCTGGGAGAAATCACAACTGCCTAAGTCATCTTGGCGGGACTCCCCATGCTAGGTTCAAATCTGCACTGACCAATTTTGCTCCCATCCCTTTCTTTAGGTTAAACTCATTTTCTGGAAGTGTTTATAAAAACAGGACTGGGTAAGTGGAACTGTTTAACCCTTCCAGGCTGGTAGCTGGAGTTAATATCTTTCAAGTCTGATAACAGACCCAGTTCTTCATATTTATCCCATAGAACTAATAAGGCAGCAAAAATCTCATTTGTTCTGAACTGTACTGTTTTGTTTGTTGACTCAGCATCCTTGGATGAATTTGAAAAGATTGTAAATACAAATGTAGTTCAAATAATGAATAATAATATTTATTTTTCTTCTTTTGTATTGACTCGGTGCACTACTAGCTGCTGTGATTAGGCAGCTCCAATTTCAGTTCAGGGAAGTGAAAATTGGCATTCTGGGCTTCCAAAGTTACCCCTGACTCTTTCCCTTGGAGAACGCTTTCAAGCTTAACACCAAAGAGGATGTTTTGCTAAAACTAAACACTAAAGAGGAAGTTTTGCATTCATCTCACTGGACAGAGTAAGGCACCATGTTTGTAGATACTGGATGCTGAGACTGTGTGTGTGTGTGAGAGCATGTGTGTGGGCTTAATAACTCAGTGCTGAATCTCAGCCTCTTAGCAAGAATACCTAAATTAATTCTTACTTCATGCATTGCCTGAATCTTCTGGGACTGAATCATTTACTCTCAGTGAATAGCAAACTAAAAAATCACAACTGTTTATTTAAAATAATTTTCACTGTGAGGTAAAAAAATGAGGCCTAGGAGAAGGTCCAGTGAAATCAATTAATTCTTCTGTGGATTTCAGAAAGATTTGCATCATCACTTTTCCACTAACACCATTCTTACAACTTCCCCATCTCCAAGAAAATCCTCTGCCTGAAAAGCTATGGTGGGTTCGAGTTAAACTACCTGTTGTCTTAGGACTCTGCTGATCAGAAATTCATTTTTCTGGGGCCTTCTTGGCCTTCCCTGCCTTGGCATGTGGCTTCAGACATCAGCAGGATACATCCTCCCACTTGCCAAACAGTATTTCTGTCTCCTTTCCTAACACATTTCCCAAAATGCCACAACCACACCCAGCTCTTTCCTCCCAGAGTCTTATCTGACTGACTCCCTGCATGTGGAGCTTTCACTAGTAAATAATCTCAGGGAGCCAAATGATGTGTTCAGGAGGGGGTAGTGCTCTCAGAGGCTATTGGCAGTCGTTCAGATGACAGCCAGCTGCAAAGAGCTTTAAGAACAGTGTCATACACATACACAAAAAGAAAACAAAAAAAGTGAAAATTGTTGACTGAAGACATATTGCCCTTGACTGAATAGTGAGGAACCTGCTGTCAAGAAAATAGATATTTGGGAAATTAAAAAAAAAAAGTAATAATAATAATAAAAAAGTAATTAAAAAAAAAGCTTTGCCCATTTTACTAGCTGTAGATCAGCCTTCAATTGTCAGCCTTCAGTTGCTGAGGACAGACAATGGTGGTTTCTGCTTGATTAGATTCTGAGTTCACAAAAATTGCTTTTCCAGTTGCTTGTTGGTTTTTACTACAAGGACATTGTTGCCTGTAGTTTTGTTGGTAGGGAGCTCTGCAAGAGGAGAGTAACTTGTGAGAACTCTGATTTGCACAGTTCCCTGTAACAGGTATTGACAGAAATAGTAGCAGAAAGCCTGCATGTCCTGACCATGTTCACTACCTAGACTATATGGCCTTCCAGCCTTTCACACACCATACTTTGACAGAGGTATATCTGGTGCTAATATTTTTTTTTTAAATTACATTACACATAACTGGTTTCTGAGTCCCTAGACCTTAAAAGTTTTCCATTTCCCCTTGGAAGAGATGGAGTTGACATATAAATACAGCTGTATAACCTCTATGGGGGGCAAGTTGGTTCCTATTATGGGGAAAGGCCAAATATTTATGAGTGTTTCCAAAAAACAGCACAATTTATTTATTTGTTTTCAAAATGAATAGCTTAAAAACTATGGGGAGAAACTGAAGAAAAAAAGAAAACACCAACAAAATATTAAATGTGTGAAGTAAAACTTTGTTCTTTTTTGTTAAATACATCTGTACCATGATGAAAACACCTCTGACACTTTCTGAGATGTACCATCTTTGTTTTCCATATTCTAAACACCCATAATAAGAAATACCTTGTCTCAGTTTATTTGCTTGGGTTCTTCATGTGAGCTCATTTTCCCAATAGTTAGTTGTGCGTGTCAACATTTCTAGAAACTCTATGAAGGGAAAGGCTATTAGGATGTGGATTTAAAAGGTAGGTGTCAGGATTAAGATCGACATATAGTCACAACAGCCCCTTGAAATACCAGAATTGTCCAATGGAATTGGTACGTCTGTTCAATGACTAAGGCAAAGCCCAGAAAACTCACACAGACTAAAGAGTGACTAAAGTCACCCTTATGCCTCAGACATACAACCAAGTCAACAAAATCTAAGCAAACAGCATCCCAACTGTACTACCTGTACCTGCTCTCAGTGTGCAAAATGCAGCATGATTGGAGTTACTTTATCCTACAGTCAGAGCTGCACGAAATCACATTGTGTTACATTTTCCATAGATAGAAAATAAACCACATACTGATGGTTGTCGCTGTTCAACTTCCAAAGTTATAATAACTCAGTATTCATTTGAGCACTTAATAGGTGCGCAAACATAGCCTGAGATTGCTTTGCATCCATTGGCACTGATGCAATTAACCAATGATGGTGGCAACAAAGTGTGTTGCTACACACACAGCACAGGCACGCTTGCTCTCAGCTCTATGGGTGAAAGAAGAAAAGGGTTCGAAGACAGTTCTTCACATGAAGAATTTCAAGAATGTCAGCAGAGAAAACTAGAGATATTTAACCAAATTTTGCTGAATCTATACATTAGCAGATGCCTAAGGAATATCAGACTGTCATTTCCATAAGTATTGCAATTTATTATGCTTCAAAATCCTTTAATAATACTATTTACATTCTGAATATTTTACATTACAAAACTAGGTACATTGATTGATCTCCCAGCACAAAAAAACTAACCTATCTTAACACCCCAAAGTACAAAACTCATCCCTGAAAATCTCTTTCTGCAAACCACAAGTTATTTAAGCTCCTATCAGAAAAAAGGAATTTATTATGAAACTTATGTACATATATATTTCTACATGTATGTATGCACAAAGAGAATATGCATCCACATTCTTTTCAAGTGCCGTGCTTTGCACAATCTTGCATTTAAAACATGGCAAGGTTTTGTGCTTTCATGTCTGTATGTTTTCCATTTGAGTATCCCAGATTTACTGTGTTCTGCAAATTAAACTACACAACATTTAAAAGTTGATTTTCTTTCCTGCCCCCAAAAAACAAATAACAGAAGAAAGAATTTAACCTCATATCCTCACTCTGAAATTAGCTCTATTGTCAAAAGATGACAGCTGTATCCTGATTTCAAGAATTTCATGTTGGAATGAAGCAGCATTTTTGAAACCATTGTGTAACTTCAAACAGATCCATAATGGTCCCTCAGCAAACCATTTTCAGAAGACTTGTGTAAGTAAGATAAAAAGACACCATTTCTGAAGAGATGCTTTTATGGGCTAGGTCAGAGTGCTCTTTCCATGTTGTTCATTCCCAGTCGAATTTCCTAATAGCCTATCTCCTCAGCTAACAGATGCCCAGCCTCATGTCGGAACCAGATCGAGCCACCACTGAGATGATATCCAGCTCCTTTCTTATTGAGCCGTTTCCCTAGCAGATGGTGCAATGCTGCAGGCACACTCCTTCCTGTTAATTACCAGCCTTCGCTACAGATGGAAATGTCAGTCAGCCTCACAGGTCCTGGTTCCTGCCATTGCCTCAGTCCATAGCCCTCTACCTAGGCAAGATGCTGCCAACACACACCATGTGTTTTGTGACTGCTGACTAGGCAGGCAACAAAAAACAACTTAGTTCATGAATATTCATGGAGGAATGTTTAGAGTTCTGTTCATCTGCAATGCTTATAGATCTGCTTAAAGGAGATTGCACTTTCCGAGGAGCCCTGTGCCCCTTGTTTTACTATGGTGCGGGCAGATGAGTTATCAAAGTGTGTTGCTATAGTAACATATAAAGGGCTATTAAATGTCTGTCGTTTGGAGACTTCTATAGGCAGATCAGTTTCTGCCTGCCATTTTTTCCATACCTTAAGTGCCCTTCAATTATTCTTGTCCTGCAATAACAGACCAATAGTCTCTTCAGTCTGAACTGATTATCTAATAACTGTTGATTTTCATTAAAGCCTGATTACCCCATTATAAGTAACCAATATGAATTCCTTGATCTTTCCTGGTATCTAAGCACAGTACATCCAGATAAATTAAATTCTGTGTAACCTTTATAAATTCATTAGACACATTTATTTTAATAGCTGTAGAAAACCTGTTAGTAAAAGAACCTATTACTGAAAAGTAACAGATATTTTCAGAAAGCTTTTATATAAAGTTTGAGTTAGAAGGATAGGAAAACAGCTACCATGCTTTTTCTTTCTGTCTTATTTTTCTTTCTTTTTTTTTTTTTTCTCTTTTTCTTTTTTTATCTGGAGGTAATTCATTCTCTTGTGATAATCTGTGCAAGTGTAATGCGTAGATATTAAAATAGCAATATGACTCAGAACGTGCCAATAATATTCTTCATTTTATTGACTCATGACTGTTCATGAAGTGAGAGTTTAGATGTTCCAAATCAGAAAAGCAGACATCTAGTTTATGTTAAGAACACACTTTTCAAGAAAAGGAGAATTGTATTCTGTTTCCAGCATGCAGAATGAGCAATATGTATGGGAGCAGGGGATGTTTAAACAACAGTATTTTAAATCCACTCTTGCTGATTGTTGTCAGTCTGCTAATGCTCCTGTAACACAGCAGAGCACCCAGAAATACCTGAGAAAGACACACACTGTTTCTTTCAAAGAACTGCAAGCCTGACCAAAAAAAAAAAAAATTCTTACAAATCAATCAAGCGTACTTTTTTGAGCACTGCTTTTTTCCTGCAGTTTTATCCCCATGTAAGGGTTGACAGTGAATGACGAATTTTGTCTCTTTCTTGCTTTGCTTATATTGTTCTAATGGTTTAGTCTGTACTCAGTTTTAAATTGTTAACTGCTAAGGAATGGTGGTTTTCAAGATACTGAAGTCCTGTCTATAACCCTAGAGAGCACAAAAGCTGCAATGTTTGTTGATCCATTATGTTTTGGTTTTTTTAACAGAAAAATATTGTGGTTTTATTTTTTTGTTCATTACAGTGAATCCCAAAAATCCATGTAAAGTATTTCCAAGGTTTATTTCAACCTCTAGGTCCCACAACATTGTGCTATTTCAATAGTAAATAACAAAATATAATGCTATAACCTATTAATTTCTAAGATATATTTAGCCTTAACCTTCCAAGATGAAACTACAAAACAGATGCTGTTACCAAATTTCTGTCAGCTGCACTAGGAACTTGAAATTGCAAAATATCAAAGGGTTCAAAATGGGTACCAAAAGGGTACAAAAGTTTGGGGATTACAATATGTGCTCGTAAAACAGAATCTTAACTTTGTAAATCATTATCTGAATCAATATGTAAACTACACAAACATCATTTGAATCTGTATGTTGTAAACTAACTACTGTCCTTCAAAAACAAGACACAAGAGAGTGCACAACATTCGACAGACAAAGATCAGGTCTTATGTGGGGCAACCACAAATTTATTAAAGCTTATGCACTCATAAACAAATATCCTTATATTGTATGCAAGTTTGATAATATTCTACCATAACATACAAAGGGCAATGTAAACTTCAATGTCCAACATGTGGCTGACTGTTGACTAGTCATCAGCTTCCGTATGGCTAAATTTATACTCAGTGGAAAGTGATTTCACCACAAACTATTTCTCTCAGCCTTCCTCAACTTGCACTCTACAAGTACTTAAGTTACAGTAAACTTTTTTTGCTTTCTTAAGGGCCAGGTGTGACTTGCTGAAACTTGAAACAGCTGACACCTTGAGTTAAGTGAAACAAATCTACTCAAAACGGGCAGCAGCTCTGGCTGTACCTACACTGTAGCTCCTTTCTAGTGCCTATGCTCTTTTCACAGGGACCAGGCACAGGGAGTAGGGTGGATGTTTTGTTACAGCCTGCTGCATGGACAATACATTTGCAATGAGTTTCAAAGCAACATGATAAGGTAATTTAGAGAACTAGTCTTGGAGAACTGTGGGACAACAGCAATGCCGGTGTTCTTTTTCAGGTGGGATCTCAGCAGGCAGGCACAGTATCTTCCTGATTTGGTGTGTCCTCATCTTGGTGCCAGCACATGCCCTGCCCAGCAAGGAAATAAAGATTTTACCGAGGATGATAAAGCTCTGGTGGGAGCAGAGTCCACAGTCACCAAGAAAAGCATTGTCCTTGTTGCAGGCACTGCAAGTACTATGACAGTTTAACTCTAGTAGACCAACTCAGCAAGTTTCACAGCAACCTAAGGAACTCATTGCAGATTTTATGGTTAGATTAATACAAAAGATGTCTAAAAGCCAAAATACCACAGTCATTCTAAAGAAAATATTGCTCTTAATTTTATTCTTTTAATTGGTATAGTAATCTGTTTGACATAAGTGGGCTATTCAGAGAAATGAGTGTTCAAAGACTATTCCATGTTATGCCTTTTTATTTCTTTATTGCAACAGAACTTGGGTTATATTTTTCATAGCTTTTTGGGCCCAACATACCCTGATGTTCTTTTCATCATTAAGCGAAGATGGTAGATGAGGAGGATGACAAAGTTGCTCCAGGTTAAGACAGCAAGATTTAAAAAAAAAAAAATGGACAAAGTTAGGCATGTGTGGGAATGACATCAAGACAATCATATTTTTGAAATTAACAATGACACATTTCAAATGCCACCTCATTTATTAAGCCTTAAATCATATTAATTGAAACCATTGTTCAGCCACCTGCAATAGTGAGCTGCATTTTAGCTAAGGGGGAACATACAGCCTCACGTGGAAGTACTCAGGGAGCATACATATCAACCTCTATCTCATAACATGACCAACAGAAAGGTAAATTTTGATTAGCTTATTTCTGATGGGATGAAAGAACACACAAGTGATGTGTTGCAACACATGCCCACTTCCATCCCTTGACTACCACACTTACCCATCTCATAGAACAAGTTAGTCTTGTAACTTGGTGAAGAAAAAACTGCAGAGTTCTTAAAAAAGAAAGGGAAAGGAAATAAGTAATTACAACAACTTGTAAGGACAATTAATTGTACATCTTGATTGAATCTAGCCTACCAGACACATATTTGAACCTACTGATCATATACCAAATAGTTGGATTATATGCAACTGTCATAAACATTTTCTTCTATTCTTTAAACTTTTTACAGCCTTCAGTGATTCCAGCTTCACATCATCTCTTTGGTGGGTTTTGAGTTGCATGGTTTGTTTGGCTGCAATCACTGATACAGGTTTGCAAATCTGTAGATCTCTTTTTTTTTTTTTTTTTTTTTTTTTCCTAAAGTGTGCTGCATTTCACTGTCTAACCAAAACTATGTGCAACTACATAAAACATGAAAGTGCAGAATTAAAAATAGAAACTATGAGTAATCTGCCTGCCACCAGGATTTTGCCTGCAAGGACTTGACTCTTTCCTTTGCATCAAAGTAGGCCAAGAACAATTTTGTGATGAACTCTCAGGGACATCAAAGGTAACATTATTAAATCTGAACTGTTGTTACAGTTACTCGTTATTCAAGGATGCCTACTCTGTAAGAAATGAATGAGCTTGTATTGCTAAAGGAGGAGAAAAGGGAATCTCATCTTGCATTATACACTGCTGAATATTAAACAAGTAGTGTAGAATGGGTAAGTTAACTGAAGCAGAAGATCCTCTGAATCTGGACAAATGAGATCGTGTTAAAGCCTGTGGTCCCATAAGTTATCAATCCATCACCACAGATACCTGGTGATACCTGGGATTTGAAACATTTGCATAACCAGGGCTCCTAGGCATCTGGGCAGGTACTTAACCCTACCCACCTAAATGCAGATAAACAGATTCCACTTCTTTATGACTTGTCATTTTTGGTTGCTTTTGCCACCTTTCCTACTTATCCCCTTCTCAATCTAGCCACTATCATGGCAACATGCAACCTTGCTCATTCCCAACTGGAATGACAAAAGAGAAGATTCTTCTGATTTTGGAAAGGACTTGCTCACTGGGTCAGCTGGTGGGAGGCTGTGTTCTAAGATAAGACGTTAACAGACTTAGCATGTATCTGAGAGTATTTGTGTTGAGATAGAACTTAAGAACTCTTAAGTACTGCAATTACAGGTATAGCATACAGTTTATGAGGTCCTCAGCCTTTTTATTTTACTACTCTACTTTGTTAATAATTACAGAGAAGAAAGTCAATCAAGATGTTTTTTCATACTGAATGGAAAACAAAGCTTCCTTTCTCTCAGTATTATTCATTTATATGAGCATATTTGTCTACATGTATGTCTGTAATAGAAAATACCACAGTAAAGGAAAGTTCCTTGGATTGTAAAGTGAAATAAATGTTAGGAAATGCCAAATATATGGTCATTCATCCCTAATTCTGTTTCTAACATACCTTCAAAATACTGGGCATGGTCAGATTTTCATGGGAACTTTCAATACATTTACAGATAAAGACAAATTAAGGATGTCTGGAGGTCTCCTAATCCACAGGGCTTGGACTTTGCAGCCTAGGCAATATTCTTTTAGGAATACTTTTGGATACATTTTGGTAGAGAAAAGGTAGAATTTAACACTACTGAATATCGGAAAATCCTGATTGTCCAATACCACAGCACAGAATATCAGTGTTTTATATCTGTTCAGGAAATCAGGTCTCTGTGTCTCAACAATGGGGCTCCCTTTCAAGAAAGTTGCCCAAGGAACAGGTAGTCATCTAGACGTTGTATGATGACTGCAAGACATAAAGATAAAAAAGTCTGGGTGATTATCTATCATGAACGACAACCAGTCTTCACCTTCAGTGTTCCCAGAACAGTGCCATTGGTTTCAGGTTTCCTGCAGCTTTTTTTGTAATGTCTCTCATGAGGTTGTCTGGAGTGCACCAGAATTGCAACAATCATTAACATTATCCTGGAAAAGCTAAGGACATGGCAATGCTCAACACTACACAGCTTAGCCAATCTGTGTGGAATTTCATTGTAGAAGGGAAATAAACTACTCTCACCTGTAGAGAGATCACATGCCAAATTACAAAGCCTTGAAATGGAGATCCTAGAATTTCTCAAAGCAGAGGCCTCAAAGAGTCCTTTAGATGATCTTCAGACTGAGATTTCCTGACTGCTCCTTCCTTAATCATGGGTGAAAACTTCCAGGCACCTGTTATCTCAAGCTAGCATGTCATATAAAATCTTTCAGAAGATGATCAGAGTGTATAATTATTTTATTGGCATTAGTTGAAGCTGTGGGTGAGAAAATGACAAATTTTTAATAACAGCTGCCCTGATTTTCTCAAGGATTGTTAAAAGGCATGCAGATACCTAGAAAAATAATGATGTGGATGAGTCCAGAGCTGGCTATCTGGGATAAAGGACAAAAGCTCTAGCATTAGGGTTGTCCAACATGCTCTGAGTTTTTTTATGGGAGAAAGACCGTGTAGTCCTGCAACCTGTTCACCATCTCCTTACTAGTGTCTACCTGGTTCTCACTCAAACAATGGAAATAGCAAATATGCTCACTTCTCTTAGCATATGTCCGGAAAGACTGTGACTTTTTTGTTTGTCCTTGGAGTCTCCTTTTATTTTGCGAATACCATTCACAACCTTAATTTCTTAAATGGATTTCCATAATTTCTTTCCCTCTGTTTCAGCACTTTTCCCCAGGGTTCATTTTCCTCTCCATACTACTTTAGAACTGAGACTGTATTATCTGTTTTTTGTGAGTTTATATTTAGCTTGCCAACTACTGATTACTGTGAAAACATTTTCTGGTATGTCTTCCACTTTTAGCATTAACGTTTTTCTTCCTAGTATGTCCAAGGAAGCAGCTTTTTCCAACACAATATAGGTATTGAGTGAATGAGAAAACCACTAGAAGGTGTTGGTTTTTCTAGCAGAGATTATTGATCTTGTTTTAAATTTTTCACTCAATTCTGGAGAGTATCAGTACACACTTGGTTAATGCAGTATCCCACCAGGACACGTAAAGTACTTTGTAAATTATTGAAAATTAATCGAGAAATTAGGATTTACAGGGATTCTTAAAAATCCAGTTGAAACAATAATTCTACAGGGTCTTAGAATGTGAAAGCAGAGGGGAGAAAAGCATAACTAGATTCCTGAACCAGGACCCTAACAGTTTGGGGTTAGCTTTTCATTCCATCATAGACCTTCAGTGAACCTTTGTGTATGAGATTTATTTTCTATGCTCCATCTTGTCACTATAAAATAGGGATAATATTTCCTTTTGCCAATACCTTATTGCTATTGTGCATGTTGAATATAAATTATTTGGGGACAGGATTGTTGGGTTGTGATTTGTACCACTTAACCACTTAACTTCAGATATCTAAAACGTTGATGTGTACATCAAAGGCAAGGTTTGTCAGTGGAAAGGGAAGGAATTTAGAGAAGTGACTCGTTCATTATTACAGAAACCTCCTTTAGGAATGAGTCATCCAAGAAATACATATTGACTATACATACTGACCACTTTAAATATCTACTTTTAGTTGGAGCTAAGTCACTTCATTGTCCCAAAGATGTGTTTGTGTAAAATACAATGTGGTGTATATGTGCCTTTACTTAAGTCTTATTCTGAACAGATGTGTGACTTATTATAGTTTAGACTGCTTCAAGCAGTAAGGTTTCCTCAAGAGGACGATTCATGAAAACATCTTGACATAAAACTTTTGATCTTTTTTTCTTTTTTTTTTTCTTTTTTTAAATCTTTTTTAAACTGCGGGAGAAAATGACTGATTACGTCTGCTAAAGTGCTTTGTCTGCTTGTGGTTAATTAGCAGGTGTCATTTCCCTGAAGTAGTGTGAATTATTCTAATGTAGGGGCAAAGCTTGAAAATAATGAAGTTATTCAACTTGTTTACACTCAGCAGCAGACAAACTAACTTTGCCTAATTATGATTCTACTTTTACACGGCTGGGTTGAGAGTTCAGTTCTAATGTTTTCTGCATTTATGATCTGCTTTGGAGAAAACATGGAGAATGGACAGGCACCTTTTAAACTAAAAGAAAAAAGATCAAAACTAGACAAGCAGAGAAAGATGGTAAGAATGAGTCAGGCAAGGGAGGAAAATAATAGTTATATGAACAAAACTCTACTTTAAAAAATGTACTAATAAAATAATCATTTGCCATCTTCTGAATGCAGTTTTTTTGAATGAATCAAATTTTATCGTCTACATTTATTAGTAATTATTTTTTGAATAATGTATAAGATAAAAACACTTATCTGTACCATAGCTATGCATTTCTTCTAGCTGCAATATCTTTTAAAAATAAAATAATATATTAAAAATATCCTTTTTTTAAGTGACAAGAAACTTTGCAATCTCCTTCCTCAAAGTCAGAAACTCTCAAGCTCATTTGTTTTCTATAAAGTGACAGGTTTTCTTCCTTAATAAAACAATGGATTCTGTCCATGACTGTTTCTCAGATCCTGGTTGTCAGAGCTTTGTCTTCTTCAACTGACAATCCCAAACCTATTTCCTTCTTTTTTCTACACTTTCCTTTCTGCTTTTGCCATTTCATCATGATCCTTTTTCAGTGCACAAAATGATCTCCTGCAACAACTGAAAAGCTATTTAGTTCCCTGCCCATTTAGTCCAGCTTATTGATTTATTGTATCAACAAATCAACATTAATATTCAGAGGTGAAAAGGTTTTACTATATATGTTGCAGTAATCACTAGTACTCTAAAAGGTGGTCTGTTTTTAACTGTGCATTCAGGAATTATGAACGCATTGGCAAATGCAGTCAGATATGGATGATTTATTTTTTTATAGCTTCAGGAAGGCCTGATATAAGCTAGGTTTGATTATTTTTTCCTTTTTCTTTTTTTCTTTTTTTTTTTTTTTTCTTTTTTTTTTCCACATAGGATAAGCATTTTTTAGAGAGCATTCTGTGTTAGGATGCTTTCAACTCTTCTCTCCTCACTGATAGTATCAGAGAGCTCCATGAAGCTTTTACCCATCCTCTAACATGTCCATTGAAGTTACTTCTCCTGTGTTTGTGATCACAAGTTAATGTCTGTTGATTGCTTCTTCATTAGGGTACATTACATCTTCCAAGATTTCTAAACTCTCCTGCTTCTTCTGCAGGAACTGAGTACTGCACCAGCACACAAGTCAGAATGCCTTGTGTCAGAATAGGTCTCTGTCCAAATAGACGAGACACTGAGTGGGTGTGGTCTGTTGGAGGCAATGTAGCAGGTTAGTGTTAAAGGCAAAGAAAAACCAAAGAGTGGAATTAATTTCAGTTGACTTTAGAAGCCTATATCTGAGCAAGTTGTCCAAAGTTCATTTATATTTAATAGGCAGTAATAATCAGAGAATAGTTTACTATAGAATATTACTAGTTTAGACACATTTTACTTTCTATAAGTTAGGTTAAGTGAATCTCACCCAGTATTCTCTTCTTTATGCCATATAGTTTATGGCAATGTAATTTTTTAAACCATGGATTGGGTTTGTTGTTTGGTTTTTTTCCTCAAGAAATGCATTTTTTTGTTCCTTATCCACAAGTTATGCTGTCAAGAAGGCTATTCTTTTAAGCTAAGTAATGGTAAATCCTTTAATAATCTTTCAAGTAAGCCTTCTACTGAACTTAGAGTAGTCAAACTGATGAAGACAGTATCTTACTGAATCTACACTGAAAATTTCCTTTTTCATCTCCTGCTCCATTTCTAGCAAGCAGGAATAAAAAGCATTCTGGCCACGTAAATGAAAAACCTTTCTAGTAGAATTTTTGTGAACATTTTTTAAACAACCAAACCTTTACCTTAAAAATACCAGCAGAATTAGAAACATTTTTCTTTATAAGAAAGGAAAAAAAAAACCCCACATTTGGAAACAGCCTCTTGATAAAATAAACACCAAATTAATTTCACAAGAGGCCCTTTCTGTGTAAAGCTGCCTTTTTCGCTGTGGTGCTGGTGATAAGTATTCTTTTAACATGGAAATTACCACTGTGGAACTGCCAGTATGCGATCTCAGATCACTCTTTTGGCTTTGAAATTCAAACCTAATAGAAATCCTGCCAAGTTATTCAATGCTAGAATCCAAGAAAACTTAGCCCCATGTTAAGCTATTGCTAATCAAGAGCTATCCCTCGACACCTGAATGGGTGGATTCCACAAAGAAAAGAAAGGAGAGGTGTCTTTGCAACTTTGCTCAGTTTGCTGCCCAGCTGCAGCAATTTTGTTCTATAAGCAGTCAAAAAAGAATAAAGTGAAGAAAGCAGCTGTATGGGATTATAGGCACATTTGCAAGATGCTCCATGTGTGGGTTCTTTCCTCCCCCTTTAAATGCAGTGTGAGTGCAGTGTGACTAATTATACCAGAGAGGAAAGCAGAAGCTCTCTAGTTAAAGTATTTGGGTAATCATGTTTACTGCAGGGAAAGTAGGCTGCATTAAATAAGTCAAAACACGGTGTGTAAAATGTGGAATGACTTTGTAGGCACTGAAAGAGAGAGGAAGATGTAGAAATGATATAAGTCTCATTTGTCCAACTAGAAGCACTACCAAAAAAGATAAACCATCTGCTTCAACTAACTCAGCTCCACTTGAAAAATGCTAATTGTACAAGAGGAGGAGGTTTAAACTTATTTTGAATAAAAAAACCCGAACCAAACCAGAAGTCAAAAACTTTGTCAGCTAGCATGTTGCTAAGTGGTTTGACAAAAATTATACTACCCACAACTTGGTGATGAGGTGACAAGGACTGGTTCTACCCCTTCCATGTCTCCATTTCTATTTCTTTGATGCTTTAGGTAGGTACCACTTGCCTCAGTATACCAGTCAGCAAATGCTAGTCAGGGATGCAAATTCTTTCAGATATTTATTGTCCTTCAAATCCATCTTAAAATTCCCCTTTGATATGATGCCTGCCAGAGACTAGCAGATGATGTGTCGAGATCATCACCTCCTCTGGTGACCTAATGTAGTTTCCTCATGCTCTGCCTCTGTTTGTTTGTCTGTGTTCACCTGCTATTTTTTCTTGAACAGTTAGATTGATGGATGTTCAAAAATGTTTTCCACTAGCTGTTAGTAAGGCAGAAAATGCAAAAGGGCAATTAACAAATTTGAGTTTTGTTCAGAGGAAAGTTGAAAGGACTTATTCAGCACGTAACCAAAGAAACACTTGGTTGCAGGATTAAATCTAGGTCTACCAATTTAATCCTGCAACCAAATCCTGAAAGTGACAGGAAAACAAGTTCTGGCCTTGATAGTTTTTGTATAGCAGAAAATTATAAGCTAAAAGATTCGGGCAATATTTAAAAGGGCAAATTAAATTACCTGGATAAGCATAAACTAGCTGTCTTGAATCAAATTCTGGGCTAAATAATGAACACATATGTGGACACAGTTGAAAGGGAATTAATTCATAGGTACACAATATTTATAATTTTATGTCAACATGGTTTTATGGAAGATAATATATGAGAACAAACAGGATTCTATTATTGGAGAGAGATTGTAGTTTGACTGATACAGACAATTGCATAATGTAATATAGTTCCCTAATATATTTGAGATTTATGATGTAACTGATTAAAAAATAAATAAATAAAATAAAAGAAAAGGAAATAAAATAAAATAAAATAAAATAAAATACAAACATAAAAAAAAAACAAA
>WTSP01004663.1:12456-61424 GCA_025331215.1 Actenoides lindsayi | reverse complement strand
GACACTGTCTGTGAGAACAGGCTGCTAACTTCAGAAAGTGCAGTTAATTAAAAGAACTGAGCTGAAAAGTAAAATTATTGAACAGAATTAGTTCTGTTTTCACTCAAACCAGGACAAGGGCTTACAAAAAAAAAATCCTGTTGTAATGGTTTTCACAGACTGAAAACCACAACCTGACCAGCTGCAGAGAGGACAGCAAATAACCTAAGTGTGATCTTTAGGGAAAAAAGTCAGTGACAAATTTTCAGCCCCAGTTATTATTTTACATCTGTCTACATTTCCAAGGATATCTTTCTGTTTTAAAAGAAATCCTTTACCCAGAATACTATATTATTTTCTTTTATTTTCCTATAAACGAAAGCTTAACTTCCAAAAACATATGAGTGTGCATGTTAAAATACAGTATTAGCATGCTAGCTGTATGCTAAAATTCACCAGATTGCACACTAATGTCTCCTGTGGCTTATTTGGACAATGCATTTGGACAATGGTTAACACTGCAAAATGTTAAGAAAAATATTAACATTTATGTCCAGACCTCAGCAAAAGGAGTTGGGCTCCAGCCCTGCAACACATTCACAATAAGAAACATAAATTTTCATGTATTTATAGACTGGAATATATTCTCAAAGAAACCCCTTGTTAAACCTCTCTCATATCTTTTTGCTGACCTTTCTCTTTGTGGTGTGATTATAAGGAAAAGAGGCCAGTTGAGAATGAGGAGGGGCAATAAAAGCTTCCTTCAAATCCATACTGAAAAATTCTATGATAGGCTTCTGAAGTATAATGACCAAACTCCACTACCCCACATTATGACTATCTCATTAGAATGGTCTACAAGTATATCACGAAAAATGCACAGCTGGAAAAAAACTCTCTGATGACATCTGGCACATGGATTTTTATGGAAAGTCACGGCAAAGAGCAGTGCCAATATTCTTAACAATATTCACTATGTCCAAAGGAGAAAGCAGGAACATACATTCATAAAAGGATCAGCTTCCTTGCAATCTAGTTCTCAGATAAGAATACGGTTGTTCTTAGGCATTCAACCAGGAACAAAATGCAAAATGACTCCACCAGCATAGAGTTGGAAGTTTCACAAAGCAAAGGTATATTCTGTTTCATATTGAAAACACACTGCAGAAAAATCATGTAGTTCTGCAGAGCACAGAATTGAAATCTGAGGCCCAATACAAATTGTTACTTGGTCCCAGGAAAGTGCGGGTGGAAAGAAGAAGGTATTACTGAACTGCAGATCTGCCTAAACAGTGCAGTCAGGAAAATATTCCTTTGGCGTATGTTGTGCTGTTAAAATCAATGTCTCTTTTTTCTTGTTCTTTTTTTTTTTTTCCTTTTTTTTTTCTCTTTTTCCCCTGTTCACCTCAGTCAGATTCTATTACAGATTCTGTTTGAAATGTTGATTGCTGCACTGGCAAAATATAACCAGAAGATTGATACAGTGGGTGAAAAAAACCTGGCTGGTTGACAGGAAGATAGGACAAAAACTGACAAGAAGTTTAACTGGGACATTTTTTCTTAAAACCTATGGTACCTGCATGGTGATGATTAGAAACTTCATGAAGAATGACTTTCTCATCTAGCTAGCAATCAAGTATTTCTTCTTATTGTAAGCTATATTTTTAATAACTATTTTCAAGCTGCATCTGAAGAAAACTGAGATTTGGGTTTCATGTGGAAGGGACCTAAATGAGTGAAGGCACACATTTGCACTCATCAAAGCGGCACTCAGCAGTTCTAGATTCACATTTCTTCTCTAACAGATTCAAAGCAGAAATTTGAGCCTACACCTTGTATATACTTTCCCACAATTGACTTACTGAGTCCTTCCTTCTACCTTGTTTCCAATTTACAGTTTCTGGTTTCTTGTTTATGAAAACTACTCTACCTTCTAAAAACCAGAAATTATCTTAACATTTTGCACACTTACCTGTAAGATTTGCCATGAAGTAGGGAGTAAAGCTGGAGCACTGGAATATTCTTCACAGTCTCCACATAAGATAAGAGTCATATTAGAAAAGAGGTGACTATAAACAGCTTTGCATCATAAAGAAAGTAATTCAGCTTGGTCAGTATGTAGATATGTTTGCAACACTGGAAGGATTTTTAAAAGTATGAGTAATTTTGTTCAGATAGTTTTATACTTACTTCATGCAGGTTGTTTTGGGTTTTTTTTATAGTCATAAACCTAAGAGGATTACAGTTGCAGAAGTTAACTTCTCAGCACATAGGATAGACAGGAGTCACTCAGTACAAAACTGTTTGATATAGATGTTACCATTCTTGCTTCTTTTAATTCTTGTTCTTTTAACCTCTTTACTTGAATTCTTTTATCCATCTTTTTCTGTGGGAACCAGATATGATAAATCTACAGTTTTGTATGTGCCAGTCTCAAGCAGGTAAAAATGCAAAGTCAGTAAGGTAGCAATCAGCTGCCCTGAGACTCAGGTCCCTGTTACAATCACTTGAGAGAAATAAGCATGCCCAAACTAATTTCATCCTAAGGTAAGTTAGAGACAGAGATCCGATGAAGGTGTCTGTGTTCATTGATGAAAAACAGATGCCCATAATGACTAACTTGGATTTAGATGTCTAGATACTTAGACCTCTAAAGTAAGGTGAGGTTAATCTAATTGAAAGTGGTCATCCTTAGAGGGCTACTTCTCTAGCTGTGCAGGTCTTTGGGGTAATGATAGAGTCCAGGGAAAATGCCACTGATTATTCACGCCAAGGCCATCTTTCTATATTCCCAGCTTCTAACTTTGGTCACAACCATGGCAGACAGCAGGCCCATCTGTCACATCAGTTTAGCTCCGTGTCAGGTCTCCTTTCAGCACTGAAGGGGAGTGAGTCCTCCCAGAAAACAAGTGTGTGATCATGTAGCTATGGGTCAGAATGCCTCTTGCCTGTGCTTCAACATAAAGCATCAGCACAGCTTCTTTCGTGTATAGTTTCCTAAATACTCTACAGCAAAGAGAGCTGAAAAGAAAGCAAATCTATCCTGTGATGCTATTTTGACTTTGCTGTAAGTCAGCAGCTATTTGAAAACTTTGTATCTACTGCATGGACTTCTTCAAGGTGAAAAAACTGGTAAATGAGAATGTATTGACTTATACTTTAGGGGTCTGTTCTTGTACTCTTCCCTAGGCATTTACTGCTGGAGGAGACAGGATACTGGGTTAGGTGGTATGACATAGCAGTCAGTCTGATATACTTACCATTAACAGCAGCAAATCTGCTAGAGGTTTCATGACAATTGCTGGCAACAGAGAAATGGTAGGGCTCAAGATTCTCTGGCTTTCTGCAGACATGAAGGGAGTAAATTCTGATGCACACAGAGCTGCCAGACGCTTCTAGCTCGTCTCTGTTTCCCTGCCCAAATGCCTTATTCCAGCACTAGTCTCCAACCTCAGCCAGTTTTAGTTACCATCTCCTGCTCCAGTTAATTGCTGCTTCTGCAGCAAGTTTCCCATTCAAGCCCAAAATGCCATCTTCCCTGAAACATTCTTCTCTCAGTTGGAGCTCCAGCAACAAGTCTAGAGGCCGCGACTACTTACTTATTGCTTTTACCAGACTGCTCCCACACCAGCAAGAGAGCAGCATTTACAAGGAAAAAAAAAAAAAAAAAAAAAAAAAAAAAAAAAAAAAGAAAAAAAAAGAACAAAGGGAAAGGAATAAACAAACAAAAAAAAAAGGTCTTGCACTCTTTACTGGTGTACAGTAAGCACTGCTGCAGAGGTTTCTCGTGCATGGTTTTGTCAGAATGTGTGAATGACTGGAGGACAGCTAATTTCGATGGAGTTCTTAGTGTCTTTAGTTTCAGTCTAAAATTTCTCTACTGGGATCCTATGAACTTATTCTGCAGAGTGGGATTTGAATACCACCCCTCTTATTTTTATTCCATCTTGTCTGAATTTCTCCAGTCAGAAAGGCTGATTATTACAGCGCTTGTTCAAATAAAGTCTAGCAGCAGAATATACCACTTCCATTTGGGTTTTTTAGTTGGTTTTTTTTTTCATCCTTAGTATGTTCACTCTAAGAAAAGATGAAAACCAAATCCTCAAAGCTGTGGTCATATTAGGGCTCCATGAGAGTGATATTTTTCAAATACACATTTTTGCCTAAGTTGAAAAAGTCTTGTAAAACAGTAATTTTCACAGATCTAAATCCACCTCTCTTCAGCCTTCTTTCCCTAATCCTGCATTCCAGTACCCTTAGCTCCAGTTTATGTGAATTTGACCAGCATTCCTAAAGAACTACATTTTTTTCATGGTAAAATCATTCATTTTTTATCAAGTTCTGAAGAATAGCTAGATATTTTGATTAGAACTTTTCAAAATTCTCCATCTTAAGGAGGCCCTCAATATGAGAAATTTCAGCCTAAATAATTCTTTTTTTTTTTTTTGTAAACACATAAACAATCCAAGCCAGGGTCAGATAATGACAAATATCAGTCTCTATTAACAGACAATGTTACTGGCCATCACTATAATTTTATGAGATAGGATTTGAAGCTGAGGTTTTCCCTAAAACCAATGTGATGAATAATCAGGTCTGAGAGGAGGAAAGGGAAATTGCAATTGTTTCCTTGCTGGAACTGATCCACTCATGATAATTTATGCTTTATCCTTCATTTCATCCAGTTATATCAGTCTTCCATCAGTCTTATCCACCACAGCTTGAAAAATCCTGTTTCACATGAATCCCATTCAAATCCAAATGGCAAGGCCAGGTGTTCAACTTAAGAGCAGTAGCTTTAGAATTCCTAATTTTTCCTTTCAGAAAGCCCCACAGAAACCAGTGCAATTATTATTGCTGTTGTTATTATTACACAAAAACTAGTTCTGAGAAATATTTTAAATAACAGAGGAAAGCAAAAATGCTAATCCTATTACATAACACAAATCCCAGATGGCCTTGTGCAGAGAGGAGGAAGATGCCATAATAGCAGTCACCATTATCAATTGTGCTCGGTGACAGATGTTACAATGATGGAAGTGCTTGTGCTCACTCACAGAACTTCAGTAAGGCTTTTCTTGTCATATTTCCCACAGAATAAAATCACAAATAAATAAAAAGTCACATTCAGTGAAGCACTAATCTTCAATGCAAGTGCATAACTCATTCTGAATAATACTTAAATAAAGCTGTTACAGTCTCTTCATTTGCAGTTCTGCTCCTTAGCTAGAGAAAATTGCCACAGTAGCAATACTGTCCTGTAGTTCTCAAGTCCTTAGCTTTCTATCACTCTATAAAATAATCAAATAGGAGCATATGGATTGTCTGGCTCACCCTTCATAAAAAAAAGTTTTGGTAATGGGTAGTGCATGCAGGTGACTCACAGGGGGTTGTTAAAGCGATGCAGACTCACATTGCCTTAAGGTCCTGTCTACGCAGAGACGAACCTATGGGGAGCTGTGTAGATAGCTCAGCCCCAAGTTGTCCATAAGCCATAGACCAAACAGTGCACCATTCAAAGAACCGAAACCTGAGCTGAGCCTTGAAATCCCTCAACAAATAATACGCCCCGAGTCGCAATCCAAACCACTATTCAGTTGCCTGAGAGAGTAAGATAAAGAGAAGCTGGAAGGTTTCAGTGCTGATTTCGGCCGACAACCTTGTGCATCCAGATGGTACAGTCCACACAGGCGTAGTCTTGCCACAGTCGCATAAATCAGCATAAAAGCCCTAAGGTTTGGGTTAGGAGTTGGGACTCTCCTTTCCAACACTACATCATGTCTGTATGGAGACCCTTCCCCCTTGGTTGGAATACCGGCCAAGGTCACATTTGGAGATTGATAGCCCTTACCTATAGGGGTAAGTGAATATTTAACATGCTCTACATTTACAAGCACAGGTTTTTAACTAATAAACATATAATATTTATCACACTTTCTAGGTTATATTATATTGTTGCTTTTATATTGTTATAGTGCATTCTCCCACTGTATCTGTGAAAACCTGCATTAGAGCTGTATTAGATCTGTGAGTGAAGTTCAAATAAGGTGTTTATTTTTGCTGTTGAAGCTGTGAGTGAATTTTGAATAAATAATTTGCTTGAATCTTCCAGTTTAGTCTCTTTTTGCCACAACTGATTACTTGCGATACCACTGCTAGTCCTTCACTTACTGCATCACAGACTACTTTCACATTAACACGGAAACAGCTTGCTTCCTCTGGCCCTCAATTGCCTCAGATTAATTGCAGGTTCATGTGACATAAAGAGTGTACAGATACCCATTTCCCAGAGGATTTTGTCACAGGGTAACCTCGTAGTTAAGGATGACAGGCTGCAGTGGAAGGTGGAGGAGGTACCCATCTGCCAGGAGGCGCCAGTTACTTTAATAAAACATCCCAAGAGCCTGCACAGCAATGCTTACTTAGCAAACCTACAGTACAGGAACAGAAATATTTATATGAAATAGCTTCGTTCTCTTATTTCACTAGTCTTTGTTCAGAGGGCATGAGGAGCTGGGCTTGCTCAGTCCTTGTCAGCTCTCAAAGTAACATCACCAAAAGTCACCGTGAACCAGACACCAAACAAATAAAAAAGCAAAACCTGTTTTATATGATGTTAGAAACAAATCTGGGGACAATCTGAGGTCAGTGCAAGAAGCCTCCTTGTCTACCTCTCTTGGACTGTCTCCAATTCCCAGAACTCTGAAACCACTGCTTCCTGTCCTTTTCCCAGGGATTCATGAGAATGACAGAAATTTCCCCCATTACACTTCCTCAGGCACAGGTGCTGCTGTAAACTTGTGCTCATTGCAGGTGTCAGTCTCTCCCAGAGAGCCAGGAAGGAGCTGTTGCCCCACAAGACAGTGGTATGTGCTTGCTCAGCAACTGTCCTAGGAATTGTGTCACAGTTGTCCTGCAATTGCCCCTTAAGAAATACCTATTCAGTATGTTCTTCTGATCCACTCCATCTCCTGTAATGCAAATGTAAATATGGATATTCTAAACCATGCATATGAGGGACAAAAAAAGTCCCTAATCCTGAGCTTTCTTATTCCTTGTCCTTTCCTATAGCAACCATGAACATCAGGGATACCAGCCTTCCAGTCATGCTATTGGTTTGCATCAGTATGTGTGCAGAGATTAATTTGCCTCTGAGACCACATCTCTATTGATGGAGAAAATATCCAAGAAAGCAGTCTCAAAAGTGTATGAGATTTGAGTGTATGAGAAATAAGCTGTTCTTAGACTTCAGTCACAGTCACTCCCCTTCCCATTCCTTTGCCTGCCCATTGCAATAATCATGATGTAAATGCTCCCACACACCAAGGCAGGAGCAGAACTTAGGCACAGAACAACAAAATGATCCTGTTAAGATATGCAGACTACAGCCTCTTTGATGCTCGTCTCTCATCTCCTACTCTTCTACATCTCTTCTGGTTCCTGTAAATCAACACAAGCAGTGCAGCATGCTATACATCACCTGCTTGGGAAGGAACTCCTTCAAAGGCCCAGCAGGATGCTGTCAGAGGGCTCCTTCTCCTAACCCCACTGGCATCCAGGAGGACAACTTTACAAAGCAAGACAATGCTCAGAAAGGAAATGGTGAGGTCTCCCCATTTCTCTGGCAAGCCTAGAAAAGACTTTTTTGCTTATTTCATCTTTCCTTGCAGAGCAATCATTTGTTCAAACTACAGTTTTAAATATCTCCCTAAAGAGTTAACTTATTATAAATGATCATGAAAGAAAATGGTCGTTTATACTCAAATTATAGAGAAGTCTCTCATCTTTATCAAGTCTCAAGTGTATTTGCACTTAAAAGCTCCCCCCTCCCCCAAACTAGAAACAATAGTGCAGGTGCATTGCCCTTCAGTGTATAATGTATTTATCCTGGGAGGCAGGAAGTTGGTTTCACACCTGTTTCTTCTTTTTATTTGTTCTTGGCCTGGCTAATTTGCCGAATGTCATGATTGGTACAGCTGAGGCTGTCAGAAAGAATTACCACTTTGTAACATGATGGCCTAATTCTGGCAGTTCAGATTTTACAATGATTTGCCTTTTGTTCTTTCCTTCAGTAGCAGACTGTTTTCTGTATCACACACAAACCAAATCTGATCAGCAGTAACAGAAAATGTAAGAATAAGATAGGCTGCTTTCTTAGATGACTGACCTTTTTTGATATTATGCTATAAAGGTTCTAAAGAGAAAGTCACTGAGATGGTAAAAAAAGTGTCTTGCCATGGGCTGAAATAAGTATTCTTTTGCAGGAATTCATGATCTAGATTTCGTAATTTTTTTTATCAGAATTCAAGGAATACTGAAAATTGAGGTAACTCTGTTTTCATATGAATATTAAATAAGCAACGAGATGTGGTAGATATTTAGTACCCATACATTCACTTAGGTTTTAACTTTATTACCAGTCCTCAGTTTTTTAGTCTAAATAGAAATTGTTCAGGAACTGAATTATCACATTGACAACCACTTAAATTCTGTGGTTGGCAGCTAGGAATTATTCTCTAAGTCAGCTCAATCTTAGAAAAAACAATTTATGCAATAAATGTTTATGCAAAAAATTTTGTGTTTGATTGTAGACATTTAAAGAGAGATATAACTCTGTTAACATCTTCCTTTACCTTCAACTTCTTTTCTACCAGATATAGAGAAAGATCAGACTATTAAGAGTACTTATAGACTATACATTTTTCTTCCAAGAACTATTGAAACAAGGACACCCCTTCCCAGGCTACTCTGCTTGCCTCTGTACTGCAGAAGTTTAGGGAACCTCCACTGTGTCCAAGCATGTCCACATTTGACAGAGCATGGACTGCTTGCAGGCACAGCACCCACTGCCCCACTGCCTTTCCAGAATTCACTACTCTGGACCCATCCACAGCATGTGTACAATTTGCACCAGTAAATAGTCTGGGTTCTCAGCATTCATACTAATCTTGTGGTACCAAAAAATGATTAGCTACAGCTTGGGAGGGTGGGGATGAAGAGAGAGGAAGCAGGATTTGATCATGACAGGATCACCAAAATGCAGCCTTTTTACACAAGCCACGATGCCATGACTAGAATGATTGTGAGATACTTCTCAGCTACCCTGTAGTACCGAAGCATGGTCTAAACACTGTAGGCCATCAGTATCAAGACCAAGCCATCTTTCTTTAACTTGTATAGAATACATATCATAACTACTCACATGTGAAATCACATCTTTCCATAGACAGAGGGGCTGCTGATTTCAGGATGCAAAACGCCACCCAGCCAGCCCTTTGCCAGGAAATAGTGGTAGTTCTAGAGCAGCAGGACGCTATTTTCTGGACTCTATCTTTATCGGGTCATTAGCTTCACTAAAGTGGCTATATCAGACTTTATTATAGAGCTGAGGTTTCACAGTTTCAAGTTAGCAAATCTTTTATTTCTGTCATTATCATGGAGCTTTTGTAAGGCTCCATCTGCTTCAGCCTTGACAAGATTTATGACAACTCAGGCATCATTGCCATGTTCCATAAGAATACCATATCCTGCCACTCCAAGACTATCAACAGAACACACTTCCCCCGCAGTCTTCGTTGAATCTATCTAGGCTTATAATAATCATACAATGATGCTTCATCATTGTAGACCAGTTACATATATTGTCATCACCAGTCATGTTCAAGTTACCAATCTACTTCAAATCTCTGGTGTCTTCCTCCTTATGTGACTAAAAAGGATTGACATATCTTCTTGTGTGAATAAAAATGCCAATATCTGCACCTCAAGATGATCTAACTCAGTGCCAACCAAGAATTTCTGCCTTCTCCTTATGCCCTTTTGACCATTGCACTCCTAGAGAGCATGCACCAGTATTTTCAGGTTCTACCAGATATTTGTCATTGTGCACTTTGTCGTCTTAGGACCTTGTCAGTAAGAATAGTCCAGTGTTAATGTGGAAAAAAACAAGATGCTTTCTACACACTTGACATGAGGAGGATGGAGCCTTTATAAGCTACACAGGCTCCAAGAAGCCTACACAAGCCAGATTATTCCTGCCCCGTCCAGTGGCAAGTTTGTGTACAGTCTATACTGACAGCTTCCAAAAAAAGGGCTGCCCAGGGTGCCATAAATATATTCTATGTATTTAGCCCTTATAAGATGCATCTGTAGATTTACCATGTGTTCTTCACCTAGCCTTCAACAGCATGACTTATGAGAGAGTACTACTAAGATTTTGGAATCCCCTTTCTCCTGTTCTGACCAAATCTCCCTTCCTACTTTAAAAAGTTTTATTGTAGATTTATCCCCCACCATTTTTTCCCCACTGCAAACAACAGATTCTTTTCCCATTATTAATATAAATGAACATAATTTCTGGATTGCCCTACCACCTTACACTTAAAATACCTAATGTGAATACATATTTACTCTTTCCTGGTCTCTTCACACACAATAAATAACAGGACTCAGAAAGCCTATTCCCTCTCCTTCCACCCTCTTTTCTTCACTTACAGAGAACACAGTTCATCACACATCACCAAAAGAAACACATATCAACATTCATTACTTCTGAATGCTCGAGAAATGAGATAAATTTCTTTCTAATGTCCTTTTGCATTTTGCTATCTCTGGCCACCTATCCTCTATTCACTGAGCTACAATTTTTCTCCTGGTTGAATGAGGTAAAAAATAGGACCAGTACTAGGTGAAAAGATTTCCTCCACAAAGGGACAGTGAGTGGGCCACTGGCACTTACATCTGGTGGAGAGTAAACTCATTTTTCCTACTTGAAATGGTCAAGAGAACTGCAGGTGCTATTAAATGCAGAAATTTCTTGTTACCATTCAAAGACAGAACATTTTAAAGTTGTCAAGCAGATACAGTGTTTGCTGTTTGTACAGGTGAAATGTATTGGCCCCACAGAGAGAGACTGCTGGGCAGGGAGATCTTAGATCAGCAGCCTGCACTGGAGACTGCTCAGCTTCACTCATCTGAAGGACAAGCTTACAGATCAGTCCTTCCTACTGAAAGAAATTGAGGAGAGGAGCAGTTCAGTCACAGTGCCTAAGGACTAGCTAACCTGCTTTCCTGGGGTCCTACCAGCACAGTCATAATTTATGTGGGTCACTCAGAACAGATTAAGTTCACACAGAAGCCCTTTTAAGTCCACAGATGGGGACAGATTGCTCAAAGGAAAACAGGCATCTGACAAACAATCTAGTATTAATGCATATCCATAAAAGGAGAGAAATTGAGAGAGTCTCCAAATTATGGATCAGCTTTCCATGTTCTTGATAGAAAAGTCTGCTCGACAGCCTGAAGGCAAAAAGGAAAAAAGAGGCTGCAAGTGGGTAGCTGTCAGTGACATTGAGGGCACTGTGGTAATACTTCTATCTTCACAGGTCCTCAAAATAACTGCTAAGTTGGCTCCCTAGTTGCCCACCACTGCAGAAATGCCTGTCACCAGAGCAGAGAAGCTGTGATACAATTGCAGAGACACGAAAATCTGGCAAAGTCTTACTTACAGAAATTGTTGTTAACTGTGAAAGGTCAGCTGTATCACCAGTGTACCTCTTTCCTCCTAGTTGGGTTCTCCAGAACAAGACTGGATATTCCTCATGTAATTGTTATCTATCAGTTCACCCAGCCTTGTCTTTATTGATTTGGATGTTGTTATGCCAGGACCTCCAGATGCCTCCAGATGCCAGGCAGTACTTGATAATGCAAAAATGGTTGTCTCCTACCTGATCCAGTGTTGGGGCATAGCAATAAGATGCTCCTACACTACCAGAACAGAAGATGCTGGATGATGAACTTCTTACTTCCATTCAGAAGCAAAATTTTGAAAAATTGCAATGATACAGATTTGTTAGTGATAAAAAAGAATAAAAATTTGAGAACCTGATAGAACTTTAGTACAAAAACTCAGTTGATGGAAAAAAACCTAAATATAAACCAAACCTGAAATCCCACAAATACTGCAAGTACATTGATATTATATGGAAAGATTGGACATGACTGAATGAAAGATACCATACCAGAGATTCAAAGGCTGTTGAGAATTAAAGCGATAGAAAGATGGTATTTAACACTCTATATAATAACTGCCATTTGAACACTCCAGCAGGGGGCTGTATGGCAAAATAGCTGCTTAGTATAAAAAGCAGTATTGTTGCTAGAACATATTTGAGGTCGCTTTTGCACATGACTTGTAGCAAAGAAAGCTATAAAAATCCTTTAGACAAGTTTTATTTTAGAATTAGATTTTAAAGAACAAACTGAGATAGTTGATGCAGATTATTTTATAAAGGCAATGATTGAGAATTTCATTGTCTGGATACAAGATTGGAGGATTCAAATTCTTTTGTAAGAGTCACTAATACTAATCTGAACTGGTGAAATTAAATCCTGTGATGCTGTCCTAAGGAAACAATTAACTGATTGCAAATTATTAAAAAATATTAAAGTCCAAGGATTAGTATAAGATAATTCTTGTATTCCATACGTATTAACGACATAAAAAGCACAAACACTTGTGTGTTTAATGGAAAATGGCATTTAAAATTGGCACAGTTACAGTAAATTTAGGGCCAGAGGGGACTGTTTTCATCCTGCATTTTAACTTATATAAAGCAGGACAAAGGACTTAAAATTACCGCTGTGAGGGAACTGCTCTTTGCACATATTTTATTTAAAGACCTAAATAGTATTTCAATCTTAAAAAATATTCTTCATGGCAATAATTCTTTTTAATGATATCCCATTTTTCTCTGAAAGTAATAAGATATAAAGTTCCCTGAGGACCTAGTGACTCTGAACTGTTAAATTGTAAAAGATACTATGCCTTCTTAGATAAAAGGTTCATGGATTTGAGTGTTTCATGCTTGATGATCAGAGTTCACAGAAACCACAAGTTTCCATGTAACTCAGTTCTAGCAAGAGCTCAGTGGTGCTTATCTACTTTTAACCTACAACTCTGGGGCAGTCAGCAGCTCCATGTGGACCCAAATTTGGGATTTGCTGTCCACAGTTCCCTCTCCTCAATTATAAAGAATTTCTGTCACTTACCATGAAGTAGTACAATGAAACCCTTCTCTAATCTTGTGACCCTGTGTTATGGCCTGTAATTATACAGAGCATTACCATTTTAATTTCACAGCATCAGTTGTGTTTGCTACCTCTGTTTCCTGAAATTATGCAGCCATACTAAACAGCAGTGATGGAAGGGCTCATCCTCTGTTTTATCGCATCATAAGTCTCCTGATAAGACTTACCACCCCTCTCTGATGAGAGGAGATGACCATTCACAAAGCCCTGTTTGACACTATTTTCATACAAAATAGTTCCTTGCATTGCCTTCAGAAGCACCTAAAAAGTTATGGTGGGAATCTGTAGTCCAGATACTCTTTAGAAATAATGAAGGTGCCTGCAAAGGAGAGAGTTTAGATATTTTTCTTATTTGTGTGGTGAAAGAGAAGCCATTTATCCAGTGCATTCTCTTTCTTTCCAGAAGAATTGAGAGGAGACTACCTCCATCCCCATTGTGCCAATTTCTACCTCAAGTAGGTTAGAGTCTAACTGATGTAGACTTCATGTACAACTCTTCCTTTTGTTGTCTGTGCATCATGTTCCTCTTCTTACTGAAGAAGCTCTTATATGTTTTTAGCAGGATGAAGAGGCTCAGCTTTGTGGTATATCCATATGTATCAAGGCCAGGTAGAGAATTTTTGAAGGGGAGAGGTGTAAACAATGTTGTTCATACACAGAAGAATGGAGAATCAGATAAACAGTACATGTTTGATGGCTTACAGACTCTATTCTACAGAGGCTGTGAATGGTACGTTAATTGTTTTGAATTCTCAGAGTCAGGAGCTGCCTTTCTGACTAAGCCCTACTTAAACTTCCTGTTCCTCTCACCAACTCTCTTTATGAAATCTGGTTGTAAAGCCTGAGGAAAGTAAAATCTTAGGGCTGAAAATACAGCCTTTATTTAAAATGAACTTTATGAAAGCAGAATACGGTTTCTGATTTATTGTCTGTTATTAATTGTTATTTAAATGTATTCAGCTTACATGTAAAGAAACATTATGTCAAACTATTATGTCTACAAACTCCATCTGGACTTTGAAGATCTTTGCCATTTGTTCCCTATCAACAGTAGTGAGGGCTTCAGAGCTCCAGTGAGTCCCTTGTGTATGTACAATCTAGTTGGTTTTGATTAAGATATGAGATTTTCCACAGCTTTCCATAGATTTCTGCAGGTATACTTGAAAGGAACTTAGCAAACAATTCAGATGAGCTATTGTACAAGAATCCATCTCTGTCTTTCTTAAGCACATTGTCTTTCCATGGCTAAGAGAATGATACACTGTCTGAAATCTATATATCATCCCATAAGTGGTACTTTTAGAAGATGTAAACGAAAGCAACTGATCTGAAGTCAAAAAATGCATTGCTTCACACTACCTGAAAAGCTGGATCACAGTCTTCACTAACTTCAAATCACAAGTGAACAAAATTGCATCTGTTTTGTAACATGCAAAAAATTTATTTCTTGAACTTTAAAGGAAAGCTGGCTTCATCTTCCTGTTGTCTTTTTGCATGGCAATGACTTTCCTTACATTCACTATTCTTCTAATTTTCTGAAAAACACATCTGCCTTCTTATAAAACAATCAATTACTGTTCCATTAAAAAAAATAAATATCAGAGATAAGGGACTAACACAATGGTTCAACAGGCACTTTTTACAGAATTCAGGGTCTCAGCATATGAAGCCAGAGAGGTAACTCAATCTATCATGCTGAGATAACTATCTAAATAATCCTGCGCAGTACTGAAAGAGGTAAACAATTCTTGAGAGCAGACAGGTGGTACAAAACCATAGCAACAGAAGATCTGGACAATGTGGTACAAATGCAAACAGAACTCTCCATATGTATTGTTTAGTCCTCTGCCTAATGTAAAACTGTACTTTAGTTCCAGAGTATTTAAAATTTAAATTAATTTCCTCACTTGCCATGTCATCTCTTCATTCTTTGCACCTGTCTCCTTCTCGTCTTTTCATTTTGGTTAACTTCGGGTGTTCAGCTGCCGTTCAGTATCAAACCAGGACCTGAGATCAAACTGTGTACCTGTTTCCCTACCAGAAAGTCCTACTCTGGCTTTTTTGCTCATCAGACCTGACACACACTATTGTGTATTGCCAGAGTCAGTGCCAGGCTGCTAAATTTTCCTCTTGTGTCCCGTATAATCAACACAGACTGAGAAGTGCCAGCAAAGACTTCCAGAGGAAAATTTTGTCCTCTTTAGTTCATCTAGTGAATTGATGATCTGGCAGCTCTCAAAGATATGTACTTTTCACCATTTCCATCAGGATTTTAGGCAGTTATGTCAAGAGGACTGTTTCATTACAATTTTAAATTTTCTATGCGAACTGTCTGTCTTAGGCGGCATTTACATTAACATATTGGTTCAGAGCAGTTGTGCAGTCTTGAAATAACTCTCTCAGTTATCCCCACTTATTGCACATTGGCTGAGTTCACAGATAGGTTTTAGTGTTTACAAACCAGATCCCTCCTGGAGACTGTGCAATAGGTGCACACCAAATGTGCTTCGGCCCTTCAGGGGAATATAGGAACCACCAACAGTTGGTCCTTTAGGTACCTCAGAAACATATACATTGTAGGGACAGCCAGTGCAGGGCACCACACTAAATCTAGACTGAAGTAAAATTCCCAAACTGTGTACAGTACAGATATAAAGATCTCATACTGATTGCTTTAATCTATATGCTCTATTAAGTTAAATTATTTGCTAACATAGTCATATCTTTATGCCAGCTGAATTCAGACTTACTTTCCTGCCCCCTTCTACTATTTCACTACTGCTTTTCTTCCATTGCTTCAAACTAGCATGCACCTCTCTTGATGTTACTTTTCTTGTAATAGCTCTCTTTTATATTTTTCCCACCCAGAATCTTTCCATCTTAGTAATTCAATCCATTAGCAATTACCCAGTACATCTTTGACTAGCAACAAAAGTGAATGTGGCTGTCTACAACTGAGCCATTGTTGAGACTCTCTTTATAGTCAGTAGAAAGAAACAGGCATTTTAGAGTATGAGTCATCTTAACCTACAGTAGACACTGAATATAGGTCAGATGAATCATGTCTTTAACGTGCTTACTTCTCCTCACTGACTATAAAGGGAGCCTAGTGTGACTACATCAGATTTAGATCTCCACACTGCAACCACCTAAGATCAATTGTTTTCCAGCCTGTCTTCTATCTTCTCTGTCTTGTTTTTCTTTAATATGAGTGACAGTAAAAGCTCTGCGATCTGGAAGAAACTAGATAAAACAAGGGCCCTCAGATACATGCTTTTCTGGGGAGAAGGGGGAGGCTTAGACCCTGAGGAAACAGTACCCAAATGTGTTTTCTGTAGTGGGAGAATGGGTGAGTAGCTAACAAGTGATGTTTATATTAGGTGATATTTGTGTTAACCTCTTCTGCCTGATTCAGTTCAAAGGAAGAACAGCTCACACTTACTTTGTACTCTGCTGAGACTACAAGCAGCAGCATTTACTTCCCACCTAAATTCAGTGCTGGCACCTTCCTACATGGAATGACTGTCCAACTATGTGAATGGAAAGATAGATCAAATCAACTAAAGTCACCAGTGAAGATTGTAATAATAAATCACCAAGAATAAAAATATTCACCTCTGGAGGAAAATGAATTACTTCAGGTTTACCCAAAGGTGAACCAGGGCACTATTTGGATGCAACTATGTGTCTCTATGAAATGAGAATTGACTAGGGTGTGGGGATTTGGTTTCACATGCAGATTGCATTTACAGGGCATGTTGAGTATTTAAGTATTTAATAACAAAACAATTAGTTATTTATGCAGAGGACAATGAGACTCCTTTGGAAATATCCATCTCATTACCACTAAAAGCAAATAAAGTGATTATGAACAGTATAACCATACAATTAACTGATTAAATCCACACTCTCCTCTATACTGGACCTGCTTTCCATTATGACTTTTATGATTAAAAAATAGGCTTGTACATGGTGACGCATACCTAAGCCTTCTGAGCATAAGTGAAATTTTTAATTAAAAATGTATGTTTCAAGATAAAACAGCTTTCTCAAATGTAAGATAATGAAAGAATAGGCTGCCAACAGAGGTGTAGAGCTCACAAAAATGGCTTTGAGGAGAGGGGGAGGTAATTAAATGCCAAACTATGCTTAAGTATTTTGAAAATTACAAAAATCATTTATTGTAAAGATACTCCAAATCTACAGACACAATTCTAATTATACTGCTAAACAAAAGACAGTAAACAAACTGCAATATTATGGAAAGCAGACATGTTTTCTGTTTCCTGGAGATTTGAAAATATCATATACTTCTTGCCCAAAAGTCTTTACAATGAAATAAATTAGAAGATCTATGATCAAGTGATGAGCACTCTGGACTGCAGGGAACTAAAATAGACATGATGGAAGGAAATATGATGACTGGACAACAAAATAGCCTCTCCTCCAGACAACAATTACGGTTTTGTTCAAACAGTAGGGTATTTCATTTTTCAATTTCCTTAGTGTAAGTTTCTATGTCATGTGTTAAAAGTTATTTTTTGTTCAAATGTATTTTGGTGTGAATGACTGAAATTAATTTCCCTGGAAAAGGTACATAAGGAGAAATATATTTTATGGCCATTGCATAAAGGCAAAAAATTCAGTTTTCAATATTTAGAGATCACAATATCCCTTCCTCTCAAACATTTTAAAATATTGTATTTCCCCTAAAAATAAGTGTTAGCACTGACAGATTTAAAACTGATTATACAGAACACTGGCTGGATATATATAGGAGTCTCATTCATGCAATGCCTTTTTTTTTTTTTTTTTCATGTCTTACTGTACATTTATTATAGTGACCCATCTAAATATAGAATGAGAAACACTACAGTTCTGAAGGTGCCAAAACATAGCGAGACACCAAACTTATCAAGAAAGTGAATGAGGAACACATTCCAAGTCAGCTGCAGAGATACTAATGTTTGAGAGGTAATACTGTTTTCTTAGTGTATTCACTGAAACAAAAAGGAGAGATTTTTTGCATAAGAGTTTCAGGAGCAATTAAATGCATTTCACTGACAAGAATCATCAAGCCTAGCACTGAACAATTCATGATGTGAGCAAAGAACTGTCTCCTGACACTGAAGGATGGTTTTTCTTAGAAGTATATTTTTCCTGCATCGGTCAGTCTGTTTGAAATTTTACAAGCAGTGGTAGTAGAGATTGCCTGGAACTTAGAGGTTTAGAAAAGAAAAAGAGCTAATATCAAATTGTTTGGGATGTCTGATAAAATAATAAGACAGTTGAGGCTTCGTCTGTATGGACAGCAGGTCCAGATTCCCAAACAAAGTGAAATATGTAAGTGCATTTTCAAAGTGTGTGTTGCAAGAATTTACTGGTTGAGGAATGAGAGAGGTTTAGCAAATATTCAGCTGAAGAACAGTTAGTCTTGTTTTCTGATAAGCTGTCAGAAAACAGCTTTATATTTTGAGCTTGGATGGGCCTAATAGTTTAGTCACCATGTCAAGCATCAGTAAGACTTCATTCTGTCAGCAGTAGACTTACAGCATGCCACTACATTTTAAAAGGAAGAGTTGGCGTGAACTCTGTTAACCATAACCTCAGGCTCTTCCTGGAACTGTGATACACCCACGCCATGCAGCCTTCACTGAATATCATGTTAACACTCCTCCCCCATGCACGGCTGTTATACTGTATGTGAACAGCAACAGTCAAATATAAGAGTAAGAACCAGCTGCACCCTATTATTCAGTTCACTTTCAGATTTGCATACTTACCAAATATTCCCTCAGTGGGATATTCGTTATTTCTAGTATTTTAATTAGCACCAGTACAGAATTTCCCACTAAAATAGGTTTTCCTCAGAAAGGCCATTTATTCCTTGAAAAGGCATTGGATCACGGATATACATTACTTCCAATGAGTTTCCACTGAAGCACAAGGGTATTTGGTCTAGAATTTGAGAGACTGCAGTTTCAAGGCAGCTCCGTCATGTGCATATCAAGGCTTTCAGGGAACTTTCATGTAGAATTAAAAATCTGAATCCTAGAAGCCCCATCTCTCTCTTTTTACCTAAAGAGCATGTTAGAACATAGGGCCCAAAAGCTCATGATAAATTTTGAAAACAATCTTCTGTCTTTTGACAATATGTTAATTTTTATTTTTTTTTCCCAAAAGTTAATTGGGCTTGGAATATCACTCTTTCCTTCAGCTTCAGGAATGAAAATTCTTTGTTTGTATAACCTAGACCAGGAAAAGATACAATTTCTGACTGGTAAGGCTTAAACTGAAACCAAAATTGTTACTGAAATCCCTCAGCAACTGTTCCCCAGGAGCTACAAAGTTTGCTAGATTACATAGTTCACTAAAGTAAAGCATTATTATAAGGTAAACTATAACCTCAAAGCACTTCCTGTAGCAAAACAGCAATTTTATTTTTTCATAAAGCAGAACAAAAGCAATCTGCAGATTCCCAGGATTTACCACTTTTAAGGTAGTGACATAGCTTTTAGCACTGAGACCAGTAGTAGCTGGGGTTACTTTTACATGTTTGCTTCCTTTTGGAGGACTGCTAAAGATACCCAATAGTGACAGGCTTGGAGATCTCCTAAGGCATCAGCCTGGACATGACATACCTCTAACAGCTACTATAGCAGGTGGTAGGGTTCACAACAGAACTGATCATCTTCAAATAACATCTGCTTAAACCCCATGAGATTTCATCTGACCACTGATACCATTTGTGATTTTTCTTAGAAAGATACTAGAAAATATATGGTCTGGGGTTAAGTGAAATTTAAAGGAAGGAAACAACATGAAAAAGGTGAAGCCATGAAGCAACTGAGGAAGAAAAAGTGACAGAAAAAAAAAATAAAATAGGAAGAGAGACAACAGATCCCAGTGAAACAATAAAATCAGCTACCTGTGAGCCCCTGATTGACAGGATAGTCAAATCTATTTCTGCAGGTTCTGACTAAGTTTAAAAAAATGGTGTTGGGCTTGATTAAGTTAATTGCTCTAGGGGCTGAAATGAATGAAGGATATGAGTGGCTTGAGAGAAGCAAAAAAAAGAATTCAGTATACCACAGTAGGTGTAGAAGTGGGAAAGAGCAAGAGGACACTGCAGTAGAATCTGTAAGGGATTATGCACTTGACCAAGTGCTGCTAATGAGAAAGCTCCAGTCTCCTTTGACTCCCTGAGAAATCCAAACCTTGCAGCAATAAGGTAAAGTCAGAGAGCTCTGTTGCATAGTCATTATAATCATATCATAATAATATAATTGTATGAATACATCAGTTCTGCAAGACAATACAAAAAAATAGGAAGTGATAGGACAAGTGAAGTGAGATTACCTTGGGTCACAAATACATTAGCGAAGCTTTGTAAAGGAGTTCATCCTGAAACAAAGTTAGAGGCCTGCAGACCATTTGCTTAGTCTAAATATGTCTCAGGTCTTGCAGAACACTTTAGACACACAAAGATGCATACAACACATATGACACACTGCTGAGAAATACCTGAGCAACTGTCTGAATGCAGAATGGCCAACAAATGCCACCATTTACTTAGCTGTATGAGCTAAAGTGCCTCAAAGTCAAACAGCTGAGAGCAGCCTTTCTAGAGGGAGAGTCAGACTTTCCATGGGCTGACTCGTCCTCTGAAGTTGTCTGTCTCTCCTCACTGACTGCACAGGGAGCCTACCACCTCAAATGTTATTTTTGGTTTATATTTGGTAATCAGCAAAGGCTTTATAGAAGGCCTAATTACAGAAGAGACTTTGCACTGAGTAATGATAAGCTGTTTCAGTTTAAATGAAACAAATCTACAGATTCAGTTTTTAATTCAAGAAACAGACTGAGAGAAACTAAAGTAATTAGTGACTGATGTCACCTGAATGAAGAGCTCAAAGACTCATATGTGAAGCCAGGAATTTCTTTGTCAAATTTATGAATTTGCCCGTCATTCATTATCCAAGCAAGGAGAAAACATGTTACATGTAAGTTGATAAATAATTACCTGAGAAGGCATATTAGAAATAAGCAGAGATTCTGCAAGCGAATGAAAAAAAAAGACTGAAAATACCTATATTGATATATATATATATACACCTTGAAGGTGAGAAAGTGAAGGAACAAAGTGAAAACTGCCATAGTATAGATGTTACATATCACAGCAAAATTAAGACAACTACCCCCAGCCATAAAAGCAAGAAGACATAGAGGAAAAAAGAAATAGTTTCCCATCCCTAAGGGTGAGATATCAGAGAAGAAATTAAACAATCTAGATAAAGTCCAGATAACAGAAGGAACATTTTGCCCTCATTTTCAATTAAATTAATGCTGAATGGGAAAAGGTGAAGAAAAGAAGACAAAGAGAAGTAAAATCATGAAAATGAAAATTATATCCAAGAGAGACATAGACCTCAGAGTTCAATCTGAAGAAGGTACCAGAGGGAGGAGAAACAAACCGGAATATTGAAAGAATCACAGAATCACAGAATGTTAGGAGTTGGAAGGGACCTCTGAAGACCATTGAGTCCAACCCACTGACAGAGCAGGACAAAACTAGAGCAGATCACTCAGAAATGCATCCAGACAAGTCTTGAAAGTCTCCAGAGAAGGGGACTCCACAACGTCTCTGGGGAGTCTGTTCCAGTGCTCTGTAACCCTTACAGTAAAGAAATTCTTCCTCATGTTGAGATGGAACTTCCTGCACTTGAGCTTGAATCCATTGCCCAAGAACTGATACAAGAAATTGCAAGTCTTATATCTGCATTGTTTAGAGTGTAATTAGAAGGAAATAATAATTTTCTGTGGACATATATTGAAGATGGTATAAATGCAATAACAGATTACCAATAAATATTTTTTTACATGAACAGTAGAATTCTTTCTTGATATTTTTTTATTAAAAAGAAAAATCACATTTGATCTGAAATATAGCTCATCTATCCAGACTTCGCTAAATTGATTAAGCTGTTTTTACACTGGCAGTTAGTGATCAGAGGATCTGAGGTTTAGGTAAGAATTGTACCATAAATACAAAATGGAGCCAACTGGGAGATGGCAGCAGTTTGTACTGAGGGTGATACTTGTGTTTGAGGGACAATATTCTTAGATTCTCAAAAACTTGTGAGAGACCAAATGATTGAAAGTTTTCACAAATAACAGCACAAAATGTAGGAACCTGCAAGCTCAATTTGGGTGCTGACATAAAGCTGAGAGACACCATCTGTATGAAGAACAACAGATACATTGCACAGTAAAAATGTTACATTGAGCCTGACGACTGAGCTAACATAAATTAATTAATTATTTAATTAATACAACATATAGAAGCTCCTGCAGTTACAGGTTCATAACAAGAATAAATCCTCTAAGTTAGGAGCTCTTGGGTGTGAGTGACAACAAAGAGAAAAGACAGTGTGATCATTTCAGTATTGATCAATCTGGGATTCATCTGACCTAGCTTCAGATGTGTACAGTGGAGACATATTTCGCCTAAATGCTTAACCCAGCCTGCTTTCACAGTCAAAGGAGACAAACAGGCACTTCCAGACATTATTGATCTGACCTTTTTCAGACCTTTGCTTCAGAATGACATGAATCACTTATTTTTTTCTATTGATTCTGAAAGAAGGGTAGACAAGTGCATGAGTTTGGGGTGTCTACACTGCAAATGTACTTGCAATGAGCTAGGTACGTGAAGCCAATATGAAAAAGACAAACACAATATTCTGATGTTACTCAAGATCTTTCTCCAAAGCAAAGAAATTTCATTTATTTTTTTTTTACTAAGCACTATGGAAATCTTTATCTGTAATACTGTGTAAAACCTTAGTAATTCACATTCCAGGATGCTATATATTAAAGCTGTTCATAAAGAAGGGATGATGGAGTGATCTGAGGAAAGGAGAGATTATTATATGAGAGACACTAAAGGAGAAGGGATTGTTTGGTTGGCAAAATACAGCCTAAGAGGAAATATAATTTCTTTCTGTTAAAAATTGGTGACCATGAAAACCATCAGGGGAAATAATGCTGCCAAAACTAAAGGCTACGGGTACAAAGACAGTTTGATAGCTCAGTTTCTACTTTCACTCCTTTATGCTCACTGCCTACTCATCTTCTCTATGTGGAATATTTATTCACATCCAGGATATTTTGGGGAAGAAATCGACCAGTTCCTACCAAAACAGAATGTAGGAACCCTCAAGCATCCCCAGCACATATATGCCACAGTCCAGAGCACGCAACATCTATTTTCTATTTCATGCCATGGAAATGCCATTCTGTGGGTTGTAACACAGTCCTCACATTTTTAAATACGATGAACCGAACCACCCCCACAGACAAAAACAGTCATTATGTTTTAGATGTATGTGAGCATCATATGGGCAAAATGGTGTGGATTGGGTTCATCTGCTCATTTTCTCTACCAAGGATCAGCTTTGAATATCAGCCAATCTGAACTACTTGGACCAGGGGACTAGAGATCACTCTGTGGAGTGGGTGTGCTTAGCAGTGTAGCTGTAGAACAATGTTGCAAATAGGTGGTTGTACAAGTGACATGAAGAGGTTCATGATGGAAATTAAATAGTTTCTAACCATCACAGGAATGAAATTAAGGAACAGCTTTCCCACTGATGCTGTGAGGACAAGAAATTAATCAGCTTCAAGAGGAAGCTGATGTGCTTTGTGATGTCTGTCACAGCAGGGGATGAGTTTTAGTCTGGGTCTGAGCTGTCGTGTCCTTGTCCATGAATCACCTGTATTTCCAGAAGATACCAGTATATGCCAAATGGTGTCTGGGTGGAATTCTTCAAGTGCAAAATGGAGTCTGGTTTGCTTTAGCATCATGCTCTTTGCAATGATGTGTGCTTTCAGACCGATTTTCCTATATACTATGTTCCCACTTGTTAGGAAGTTTTACAAAGAGCAGTCTGTTTTGTTTTGGTTTTTTGGTTTGTTTTTTTTTTTATCTGAAGAGCAGTCTGAGAGGTTCAAAGAGTCTCAAATGCCAAGAAATCAGCCCTCACCTAATTAAGAGCTCATTTACTCCAAACAGAATTACTACAGTGACTGTTTCTGATCTGCTTGGAAAACACCTTTTCTGATGATGCCAGATGAAATACCATGCATGAGATTTTTTTCAAACACATATACTTGGTTCTCTTTCACATATAATGAAGATAAAAGCTCTATCTGCACACAGGTTTTCTGAATATCTAACCATATGCACTTGTCTACATCTATATACACAGAGAGACATAAATACAGGCCATATTAGCAGGTCATGAAGAAGGTGAGCGAAAAGTAACATGTCTTTCTTCCTTTCTTCTTTTGCTTTCATTTTTAATTTCCTTTTCACCCTTCCTTTCTGTTCTGTTTTTTTATCCATGTTTCTTACAACAATAACAAAGTACTTAAGCACACACTTAACACTGTATACCTAATTATCATATATATAGAGCATATACTTATGCACAAATGCAGGTTCCTAAATACACACAGCAGTGCACATCTTCCAGGGCAAGCTAAGGAACAGTAGCCTTCCTCCCTCCTTCCTCTCTTCCCATCATCGACACTGTCCTTCACAGCAAGTTCCCATCAAAGCCATGTGATGTGGTTGCAGTAACATGGAAAATGCCCTTCCCTGCTCACACTGTAGCTTACTGAACCGTCAGCTTGACAGTTGTAAGAGTTATCCTATGCTCTGGGCTGAAACTGGTGTCAGAGCATCACAGTGCCTTACATTTACTGTTTGTAATGAATAGTGTCTGGGATTTACCTGCAACTGTCATGGACAAGCTCCTACTAATGAAATCTGATCTAGTGTCAAAAAGGAGAGGACTCCCTTAGTTTGTTTATCACCTCATTAGCAAAATTAATTAACAAAATCCCTTCACCATGACAATCACAAATGAATCCCCAGGATGTCTACCTGTTGATTTTGGGATGAAACCTTTTCCAGAATTACTAGTTTCTCCAGAATCTGAAGTTAACTCAAGCACTAGCCCCTTTCAGGTTTTCGTTGCCTATGTGCTTGCAAGGATATAAAGAAGCTCTGAAAATAATTTGAAGTGCTTGATGTATTCACTGTCTGCAATATTTTACAAAGCTTCTTCAGAATTGTGCATTTCAAACACACGGATAACATTCAGCTGTATAAAATCTTGAGGAATTATTAACATCTAAATTTCAAACTCAGAAAAATATTTACCATCCGCTAGTGACTAAATGACAGCATAATGCTGAAAATGCAAATCCAGAGCAGAAATATATAGATTATGGATTCTCTGGCCACCCTTAAAAGCAAAGCATAATTACATTAGTAAAATGAAAAGGGAACCTGAAAGTGAAGTCAGGACTTGCACAGTAAAACCAAACAAAAATGTGTTAATTAAATGTCAAATCAAACTGGTGCATTTTTTAACAAGATTTTAGGTCTTGTAATGATTCACTTACTCTGCTAAACAAAAGGAAGAGAGTTTCACAGCATGGGAGCTGAGAAGAGAAACACCCTAGAATCAACATAATCTATTTAACAAACAGAGCTAGGAAAATAATTTTTATTCAGCTAATAAATAAGTATTGTTTTCTTTAACTACTGGTAAATGTGCACCAAAAAGAAATAGAATATTTCAGTTTTACTGTCTTATTCCCAGCCCTTTCCCATTCTGTTCTGTTCCAAAAATTTTGGCAGCTGCTAAGCTGCCAGTGAATGCAAGTGAGTGACGTTCCAGAGAACGGGATGACCTTGCCACCAGTAAATCCATGTGGACAGGTTGGAAGAAAGCTCATGTCTACAGGGCAAGACAGACAGATGACATTTTTTTCCCAGGGTAAGACAACTCACTTGGTGGACACAACAGACAATCTGGCTACTGCATCTGTAATCCAGATGGTCATTAGTATTTGAGAATGGCTCACTATTACTGAGCCCAGTCTAGTTCATTTAATGTAGATGACCTTCTTTGCATCACCTCCAAACCAGACAGTCACTTCTTGCCTAGAGGACCCCCAGCTTTAAATATGATGAGCATTAAAGAACACTACTACATGCAGATCTAGACATTTACTTTGTGCTGGTATTTCTGCAGTAAAGTGCACCAGGAATAATATACTGTGTTCAGATACATACCACCACACCCCATGACATGTTTCCAGTGTGCATAATTTGGGTACAGCAAGGGGGTTTTTGTGTAGTTTTTGTTTTCATTTTTTGTGAAACCATTTGAAGTTCAGATTTTCAAGTGATAAAAGTGGGCAGAGTTTCTCTAAGATTATCAGCTGAAGAACTGAATCTTAAAGCTCTATTTTAAAAACCTTGAAGGGAGCAAGATTTCAGAGGGCTGAAAGAACAAATATGAGAAGATGGGATGCAAAATTGATGCCAGTCTTTTCTTGAATTTAGATCATTACTGCTTGACATTAAAATAAGTATTATGCTTTGGGAAAATAATGCATTGTTAAAAGATTTGTGAAGGGATTAAAACTCAACCTATACCCCTAACAGTTCTCTTTGTTTGCAGGTAGAGCAGAAACACAATTTGGAGACTAAAACTCTGAAATTCTTTCTCTTTGTTTTTTACTGATTTTGTAGTTCATCTGGACAGTTCAAGTATTTCAAGCAGATTTGAGAGGGTACTATCAAACCCTTTATTTCTGTAAGCATTTTGTATATGTTTTACCTCATCCTTGATATGGGAGCTAAGATTTTTTTTGAAGAAGAGAAAATGTAACTGGGTCAGTGTTTACATTTTACTGTGTAAAAATGTCAGAGAGATGTTGTAGATGTCCAGGTGATATTTATCCACCTGCACAATCAGGTGACACATGAAGTGTCCTAGAATGAATACCCAAAAATTGAGACCCTTGTGTTTACCTTTTATTTAAAAGGTGCTACTCACTGAATTTAAGTGAAACATCATTTTGTAGTTAAGGCTTTTGTGAAGAATATGGGTAATTTGCTTTCAGTTCTTACAGATTTCCAGGATGAACAGGGACAGGTGGCATAAGATATTGAAAGATATTTTCATGCCAAAGATTTACCATAGATTTACATTGGATTCAAGAAGACATAAACAACTAAGCCATATCTCCAAGGATGTATTTAGGCTGATGAGAAAGATTTAAGCATGACTGTAAGAACTGTAAAACCTCAACCATTTGGATTATATGATAAGTGAGCAAATGCCACATCATTTGCATGAGAAGGGTATAAACTCTCAGTCACATCACTAGCTGTGATGACTGCTCTGTTGTGGTTCAGTGAAAGGCAAAACCTACATACAGTCTGCTGGAGTATCCAAAGGAGCTTTTTAGCTGAAAGTTACAAACCCTTGAAAATTACACAAAGCATCAAATTCAGCCTAAAATCAAGCTAGTGGTAGTCTTCTCCATTTAAAACAATTGACTTCTATCCAGAAAATGGGTCATACTCTCTTCAACCTAAAGAGTTTCCAAACAACTACTATTCCTACCCAGAAGAAATTCCACCTGATTAGACACTGGTCTTGCTTTCTGTCCTTCCCACTGTATCAAAAAACATGATAGACTCATGGCACTGGAGAGAGGAAGAATAAATGAAAAGAGTCTGGATTTATTAGCCTACTGACAGGAAAACTCTGGAAATGAGTAATCCTAAATTCTCTTCCTTGTTTCAGGTATGACAAATTTTTTTTTCAACTAAGGTGTCTTTGGATTTCTGAGCGATGTAGTATGAAGTCTGAGTATGGGTCCATATATCAGTTATCCCTCTCTAGGAAGCAAGAAGACTTCTTTTCTTTGTCCCTTTATCCATCCTGGCATTACATTAGCATTTTCAAAACAGAAGTTTTCAGGGCAAGGACAGCTTTTTGTAAAACCCATGTGGAAAGAGCTCCATATAATGAGACCTGTTGTGCACCAACAGCTGCAGACCCACATACCTCTCCATTTGACACCCAGGAACAAAATCTCTTTATATACCTAATACCCATTCTATAAAAAAAACCCCCAGAAACTCCAGATTGTAGTTACCTACCATGTTCATAACCCCATTTCTAGCAAAGCAATGCAGTGCAGCAGCACAGCTGCCACCTCCCTGCGTCAGCTGGGCTCATTGTCAGGCGGGAACGCCCCGGGAGGCACAGATGATGTTTGTGCTCCTGCACAGATGGGTGCTTCCCTTCCTGCCTTGATGTTTGCTAGAGTCCCCGAGTAGGGGCTGCTGCAGGGTGGAGCTGAACCATGATGTCCCCCAGCCATCCTTCTCCTCCAATATCCCTCTCTGGTGTCCTGCTGGGGGGCTCTGGTGTCTGTCTCCACTGGACACTGGCACTAGGGTGACCTCTGCAGCCCTGAACCCTTTTGCAACAGTTGTCAAAACCCCTTCTACATTCTTAAAAGGTCAGGTCAGAAATCAGCAGGATCACCAAGATAAGGATGTTTCCCATATGTCGGGTTTGCATATGAAAAAAAAAAATTAAAAAATTCCACAACCGTTAAAAGAATGAGTGAAGCACTACAATACCGCTGGAGTTTACTACTTTTTTTTTTTTTTTTTTTTTTTTTTAATTCCCCCCTCCCACCCCCTAATTTTCTGTCAGTGTTCCTAGAGTTTCAAGAGGGGGAGCTAGTTAGCTAACAGAGTCTAGGTTGTTACAAAATCTTCCTTGACAGCTGCCCACAGCTTTAAGATTTTAGGTGAAACAGAATGAAAACCGCGTTCACAGCTTCAGACTCATCCCTGAGAAGTACTTTGCATGGCATTGCTACTCCTGCTTTCCCATAAACCTGACTGATTATTGAAGATATCACATCAACACAGCGTGAAAGCTGATTATGTCTTGACAAGCGAAAAAACATAAACAGAATTTTTAATCATAAGACACACAAATGAGCTTGTAAAAAGCTTAAGAATGTATAATATACAGATCTAAATAACCAAGGGAATATAAACTTACATACAGAATGACCTGTTACTGAAATTCTTGCATCAAAGATTTTAACATAGTACAGAATTTTAGAACAGAAATGTCGGGGAAGGAAATTAGCTCATATCTATGCAGATGAGGACTTTTACTCCTAGCAAGACAAAATGCATTTACTTGTCCTTAAGAAACACGCAGGAGTTCTGGACCTCTGCAGAACGGTGTACCAGTTTGCTTGCTACATGGAACAGTAAGTAACTTTTACAGATCTTTGAGTTTTCAGAACAAAGATCAAACAGAGTCGCTTTGTGTGGTTTATCTCTTCATTTGCTATTCTTCTTCCTTAGTTATAATCTCCCCACCCACATACACACACCTGTGTGTTCGGCTGCCCTAGAGGTGTTGCAAGTGGCAAAGCCCTGACTTCTGCTTCTCCCTGGGCAAACTTTCACACAAGAAATGTAACCCCTATAAGAGAACTTTCTGTGAAATGGCATGCAAGTTTTTGTGCAAGATCAGTGTTCTATTCCTCAACTAAAATATTCTGCTTTTTTTTTTTTTTTCAATATATATGCTCTTTTAATTGAAAATGATTTTACAAAATTTCCTGTTCGCAGAATCACAAAATCACAGAATCACAAAATCACAGAATCACAGAATGGTAGGGGTTGTGATGGACCTCTGGAGATCATCTGGTCCAACCCCCCTGCCAAAGCAGGTTCACCTAGGGCAGGTTGCACAGGAATGCATCCAGGAAGGTTTTGAAAATATCTAGAGAAGGAGACTCCACAGCCTCTCCGGGGAGCCTGTTCCAGTGGTCTGTCACCCTCACAAGTTCTTACTTCTGTCACTGGAAGTGTGCAGCAGGCTACAAGTGTTATACTGAGTCTGTCTCATCCAACTCTATCAAGCCAGGCAGTTCAAATGGCAAATTAATTCTATATATCCTTCTTCCCACCAAGCTCTTGCTCTAAACACTGAGACCGGGCAACAGTGGAGCTGTAAAAGGCCTGTGCTGCACTCTGAAAGTCACACATGACAACTCTTAGTCTAAAATCCTGTTTATTTCTCATTCTTGCTACAAAGCGATGCCATGACAGATCAGGTCACACACACTGCATGTAACTTGTTGCCAAACACTGACTCCATTCCCTTTTATTCCATTTCTGACTCTAGCTTTTCTAAATGGTGTTTCACAGCCAAAATCATTTGCTGAGCTGACGCAAGTAGCATATCATGTTGCTATTGCCAATGTCCCTCCAGAATTCTGCAAGGAATATCTTCCATAGATGATGCATTAACCCTTGTTTTCTGTAATACTACCTGCCATGAACGGACCAATCATCTGCTCTGTGGTAATACTGGTGCTATTTATATGCGTCTCCTGGTCATAATGAAATGTTGAAGCCAGTGGAATCACTGTCATGAATTTCTTTTATGTCTTGACTTAGAATTGGAAAACTATTGAGGATTCCAGGAATCTGGGGAAAGTTCTAAACTCCAGGATTTCATACTCTGGAAACATGATCTCATTTTTCTTTTTTGCTTGCATTATTTTATGTTTTCATTTTCATTCTGTGTTTTGAACCTTATGATGTAACTTTCTTTCTGCTTTACATGTCAGCTGCTTTACAGATCAGCCTTCCTCACTTAGACACACATCAAAAGAGAGTAAGAGCTGATTGTTACTCAGAGAAATGATAATATTTCTGGTATGCTTGCCAACAAATTCTACTCCTGTATACAAGGCTATAAGCAAAGGAGATCAGTTCAGAACAATCTGGACAAGGCTAGCCACTGCAGTCTTTGGATCCCAAATGCCATTGTGACTCCCAAGTGAAAGCCTGAAAGATGAGGAACTTTCCATTACCCTTTAGTTGCTTTGCAAATACTAACCACTAGTGAAGGATCCTAATAACAGGAAACATGGGAAGGTGTGTAATATGACATCTGTAAGGATACTAGTAAAGCAAATAGTAACTTTAATAAATTGCAATAGTAAAGCAAAATAAATAATATTCCTTTTTAAAGTGTTTTACCATTTGCATTTTATTCCTGGAGACAAAGAAGTAATACTGTGCTCACTGAGGCTACTTAGTGATTAGCATCTGTTAAGGTGATCATGGTATGTTGCAGACTTGGAAGATGAAAAACCACTGATACAATTTTATCCAGGCATGATGCTTAAATTAGAGAGTTCTTGGCTCTCTTAGTGGACGAACCATAATCCCGCTCTTCTGTCTGTTGATAATACGCAGGGCTGTATTGTCCATGGGCATTTGCACAAGTGCTGGAGAAGAGGCAGGAGTCTACCCTTACCCAACATGTGTTTACCTACCAGAGAGCCAGGTGGATGTTATGACAGTGTTTTTAAGGGCATTGCAGATGCAGAAGCAGAAGGGAACATGGATAAGCTCTCATCCCGAAGGGAAGCATGTATCAGCAGAATCTTTGCAGATTACCTTGTGAGTAGATATACTGATTTTAATCACTTTTGCATGGCAAATTGCATCACTGTGGTTGCACACTGTGGTTCACAGTTATGAGGCAAACTCTCCCTGAGCACTTTATGAGTTTGAAGTAGAGAAGCAATCTGAATCACTACTGTCTAAAACTTTTCTGAACTAGAATTTAATATTGCCCCTACAAACATCAAGTTATTGGATTGAAACCAGTGTGTTACTTCCTTTGCTGTTAAGAGTTTCCTACTTTGAGAAAATAATGTTCACAATTTCACCTGAATGGTTTCTTTCAAGATATAAGATAAGGCCCATCAAATCACATTGTTTTATAACTGTTTGGATAGTGTTTTCTGCCTTGATGGAGGTAACTTGAAGTATGAAGTTAGCTGGCAGTGGAGGTAGATATGGAGCTCATCATTCATTTTCTCCGTGGATGAAGCCAAGCTGTCTCTAGGTTCTGAGGAAGGGCACAGTCCCTGTTCAAGAACATGAAACCTCAGGTGTATTTGTTTGGTATAAAAAAAACCAAAATCAAAATCTTTCCATTCATTGGGATGGAAAAGGCATGTGAATATCTATTCCTGAGATCCTCCTTCCCTCTCTCTGCTAGCCAGATGCAATAGTCACTGATGGGACAAGAAATGAATACTGGCCTTTCTTCACAATGTGATATTTCAAGGTAATGTGAGTCCTGGCTTCAGAAAATAAAACTAATGAACAAAGCAGGGGAAGGGAAAAAATGATGTGTAGAAAAGAATAAACTTTTGGATGAATCTGTCTCCATCTTGCTATACAAAATGATTCCTGAATTAATTCTCAGTCTGCATAGCAGCAGCATGGGAAGAGAGTGCTGTTGATAAATAAAGAAAAGGGCCTCCTTCTAAGGTCAGTTTGTTTATTTCTGGGTTCCCCAGGAAGACCTGTGCGGAGTTACGAAGAGAAGGGTGTAGTCCCACTCTAGTGGTGTCTTCTAGGCCAGACTGCTCCAGTGTTGTTCACCACTCCATTCCTCACTTCTGCAGTGCTCACCACAGTCAAAGAACAGATGTCATAGAAGAGTCCACTAGTCTGATCCCCTTCAACAATTCCTGAATATTTATTCTGTCTTCTTGTCTAAATTTCATTATCTTTTACCACCACATTATTATTCTCTTCTGTGATAACAATACAAAACTTACTAGAAGCTTTTAAGACTCCCCAACAGAATCTTTACTCCAGTATAGAGATTTTTGTAAAAGTTCTGTTTTCTTGCCTTCTATTTATATTCTATGGCTTTTACAATTACATCAGAACGGAGCCATCAGCTGAACAGCAGTGAACTTGCTAGCTGAAGCTTACAAGCTTTGTGGGATTGTTTAACAGGCTTGTGAATTCTGGCAAAAAGGCAGCTGTAGATTTTAAATTAAATTAACAGATTTGCACAGAGCCCTAGTAACTGACCTGAACTGTTCACTATTAGAAAAATTACTGCATTTCTCTTTTAATTTCTTACCTTTCTCAGCTCTTAATATAAGCAGGTGAGAACAATTGCTTTCAAACCCATGAATCCTTACACTCCTGTCTTAAAGTTTTCATGGAGCAGTTCAAAGTCCTTCTACAGAGCAGTTTGCTTGACTGTAGAGGGGCCATCTAGCAAATCCAACTGATCTGTAGTGAACATGTCAAATACCAGGGAATTAGATATCACATGTTTAGAGATGCAAACTCCTTTGTTCACAACTTTGGCCTTCTGACAGCCTTTTTTTGGCCTCTTGAGTTGTGAGTCTGCAAGGATGTCATGCTTCTCAGATGGTTCACCCAGGGACGTTCTTTGTACATCAAGTATCTTCACGTAGCTCAGGGGTGCTTTGGGATTTCTGCTGCTGTGAAGGAGTCATGATCCAACACAACCTTGATTACCTCACTGACGCACTTGTTTCTCCTTTGCTTTCCTAGCCTTTACCTGTTAAAGAGACAACTGAATTCCCCAAATAAGTCAAAATCTCACTGGCATTTTGCAGAGTCCTTCACACCTCAGGGATCCTAACAGAAGCAATCTCACCTGGCTATTAGTGAAATGCCTCCTGGAGCTTGATTTTAGGTACAGTACCAAATTTCCAGCTGCCTGGGTGGCATTGTGCTAATTGCCAACTGGCATTTGGACTATGTACACAAAAGATGTCTTGTGACTGCCCGTCAGTGATGTCACAGCTACGTCAATAACCTTTAGTAAATACACAAAGTCTGACTTTTATCCTTTCCCTTACAATTTCCATTACATAATGCCTAAGAGACTCTCCAGGCATAGCATTTCTAAGGAGATTAGTACATTTCTTGAGAAGCTAATGTCACTTGGCCTCTGGCTCCATGCCTCAGAGCTCCACAACCAGTGCAAATATTAACCAACCAAAATGGCACTGCTTGTTATGCCTGCTGTCTAATCGAACTGCTACATACATGCCTTAAATGTAAATTGCTTTAGAGCCACTCTAAATGCAGGAAAATATTGCAGAATAATGAGGAAAAAAAAAAACCCACCAGATTTTCCTGCTCTTATCTCCCAATAAAGAACATTGGAAGCCTCTGAGCCAAAGTTAGTTTTCCCAAGAATTCACAATTAAAATCTTGTCTTCTCTGTGTGATAAAAAAATACTTATTTTCGTTCTCATAGAGTGCGATTAAATCGACCATGTTTACTATGCCTCCTTATAGACAGTACAAGCAGACCAGAATCTGGAGTGGCAATAGTAAAACCTCAGAATGAAATAATGTGTTCACTAACTGAAGTGCTGGATGACTCTCTGTGGTAGCAGAAAACAACATATTCCATTTCACTTGCTGCCAAAAATATGCACATAAAAGCAATGGGACTAGCATGCTGTTTCAGCTCAGATACTGGGAAAAGATCTGTTGTTTCCTCATTCTACCAGCCACCTTTCTGCCTTCAGTCTCACTGCTTCAGATATCACTGGGTTTGCTGTGAGTTGTCTTGTCATGGGTGACAGGCTCACAGGGGCAAGAGGTGCAAGATGAGATTCATGCTGGCTGACTTTCTGGGATACAGAGGTCTCATTGTCACTGGCAGCAGTTCTGAGGTAGAGGAAAACACAATGCATCATAACACCTTGGGTCTTTGAAAACTCTATTTGAATGCATTATAGCACAAGAAGGCAGCTGGGGAATTTATTAACCAGGATTTTAGAAAAATGAAACTCTGTTTAATAAAGTGGAGGGTTTGGGGTTGTTTTTTGCTTTTTAAAGAGTAAGTCAAATCTGAGTTCAGTGCTCACTGATTGAATCTTCATTACGAACTAACAGCAGAATATCAGGTCATAAAAGAAACGATTTTCTCATGCTCCTCCCAAACCTCTGCTAGTTCCTATGTTTGAGCCTGGAGAATACAAGAGGTTTAGATGTGGAGGAAAAGAAATGAGCATTGATGTTGAAAAAGAGTATTCCATAGCATATGTTTTGAAACACTGATGCTCTTTTTCCAATTTGGTAGTTTTTCTCCTTCTGTTTTTGGGGTGGCAGCCTGTATTTGTACAGTAAGTGTTTTCACAGGGAGGATGTATATTTCAATATTTGAACCCTTTCAAAGTCTGAAATCTACAACTAGCAAAACCAACTGTCATTTTATTAGATAAAACTGACTATCTTAGTTTAACAAAGAAACAGAAGTTAAGACTTCAGCATTCTCAGTGGTAATTTCCCAGGGGTCTGGTTTTCTCCAAACTCTTATAAAGCAGCACAGAGTGCTTGTCATTGGATGCAATATCATTGATTTTAATATATGGCAATACATCTATGTTAGCATTACATTCAGTAGCAAAGGCTCAAGGGGTCAGTCTTTCTTTTTAAATGGATAAACACTACTCATTTTAATCTGTTTGTTTCTTGGTCAATCATATTAAAAGAACTGTTCATTTCTATTTTTTCCTTTGTGCACTATTTAAAAATTATATTATGTTCCAAGATAGTTCTAAGACAAACCAATGTAAGATAATGATCCTAATTCTTCCTTTTGTTTAGCTCTGTTTAATTCTCCTCTGCCAGAGAAAATGCCACTTTGTAGGTGGCAGTTATTAACTACAAAGACATGGAAATCTGAAACAAAAAGAGCCTTCTTGTTGCTAGCTGCTGGTATTATTCCTTTTCTGCCCTTTCCTCAAAAGTTTTGCTATGCAGATCTCCTATGGAATGCACTTGAGGAGCACACTTTTACACTGGAAAGTTTTTCATTCTCTGTTCTGTACTGGATTTTTTTGTTTGCGTGCAAGTGGATATCCCAGCAGTCATACATGGAGGTGGCCATCCTGATATTGTGGGTGGATGCACAGTATTGCCATGTAACAGACAGTTGTAGTATTCAGAAGATAGCTAGAATGAAGTCTCCTTAAGATAGTAAATTCCCACTTAGCCAAAAGGGAACTTGCACTCAAGGAAGAGTGAAAGCTTCAGCTCACCAAAAATTTCTGATCAAACCTTTTTTCTTTCTTTGAAATTCTCAATATTTCATGAAAATAGTGAACTTCACTAAACTTCTGGTTGCCCTACATCATGAAGACATCTGCATCACCTGCATCCTCTGTGCAGATTTTTTCCTTTAACACAGGTTGTTTGGGGCTTCCCAGTGTTTCCCCAGCCTGCTGCTCAGGTGAGCTCCAAAGTCCTAAAGTCAGCCAGCAAAGCTGATCTAAGTGGCAATCATACCAATTCCCTACAGGCTCACTAGGCAGGCTCACTCTTCAAGGGTTTCTGTGTCAGTCAGCCAGGAAAATGCAAATGTTCATTCTTTTCCCTTCTTTTTCCTTTGTTAGCTCTATTAGACAAGAAGTAAGCAAGATTCTTTCTTGGTGGAAATATAATGATCATAATGTGTTATATTATGATAACGAAATTAGTCTTGCTGGCCTAGTTTAGTTCATTTGCTCTATGTTCTCCTCCAATTTGCTACTTTTCTACAAATTAACATATACACTGGATATCCAAACATCCTTCAGTCTCTGTAATATTCTCTGCTGCTAAACTGACATGTAAGAAGCTGCTTCCTTCATAACATCTAAAATAAGGCAACTTTAAGCAGTAGTACACAGGTAAAAGTAATCTCAGATCTAGTGTAACTTGTCGTAGAAATTTCCAACACAAGCTGCTGTGTTGGGTCTGACTGAGATGGAGTTAATTTTCCCCATAGCACACCTCCCAGTGCTGTGCTTTGTATCAAGAGCTAGAAAGGTGTTGATAGCACACCCATGTTGTGGCTACTGCTGAGCAGGGTTCGTACAGCACCAAGGCTGTTTTCCAACTTTCCCCTCACAGTGGAATGGGGTGGACAAGATCTTGGGAGTTGACACAACTGGGACAGCTGACCAAACTGACCAAAGGGATATTCCATGCCATATGACACCAGATCAACAATTAAATCTAGGAAAGGGGGTGGGGGTGGGGGGGGTAAGGGCAGGAGGACGTGGAATCAGCTTGTCCCCCAGAGCAACTGCTATGTGTTTGGAGCCCAGTTTCCCAAAAAGGGTCAGACATCACCTGCTGAAAGGAAGTAGAAATTAAATCTTTGTTTTCTTTTGCTTCTGCGCACAGCCTTGCTTTGCTTTTCATTAAACTGCCTTTGTCTTGACCTACAAGTTTCATCTTATTTTCTTCCCCCTGGTCCACCTGAGAGGAAGAAAGTGTGGGGAGGATTGATAGAGTAGCTTGGTGGGCACCTGACATCCAGACAAGGTCAAACCACCACAGCCTTTTTGGTACCTGAACAGGGACAAGACAGCAGCAGACAATGGAAACTACCCAGTCCGTGACCTCATCAGAAATTTCAGACGTCATCAGAACTTTGGGACACGTGGAAGAACTACTGCTGCCAACCAGGTGAGCAGATTGTGGCCTGGCTGCTTTAATGCTGGGACAATGGGGCCACCACTCAGCAACTGGAAGGTAAGAAAGCCCAACAGCTAGGCCCCCTTGCTTGAGACTGGGGAATTGAGAGGGGAATTGGAAAAGGGACAGCAATTTGCAGTCTCTGGAGATGGCTCCTTTCCAGCATGAAGGCAAGGTATCCATACAAGGAAGATCTTATGAGTCTGAACTTCCCAGGAAGGTGGACTACCACAGATGAAGGCACCCAGTACCTGAGAGAATTAGTGCTGGAGGTCATCTACAAGGATCTAGATGATGATAAGGACCTCAGAGAGCCAGAGGACGTCCTGTGCACATGGGCCATGTGGAGAAAGGTGATCAAAGGTGCTCCACTGTCATGTTCTGCCAGCTTGGTGGCGATGAACTATCTGGAAATGGACATGTGAAAGGTCTCTGGTTTGGCACACGCACTGTGGAGACAGTGTATTCTTGGCTTCAAAACTTCGAAGAAAGTCTTGATACCTCTTCATCCCTACAGATTAGCACCCTGGATATCAGGGGTACCCCAAGAAATCAAAGAAACCTCTCCTGCCCCAGTTAGAGGGAAAGGGAGCCCCAGGTGCATGTCACATTGTGCACTCTGGTTCTTCTTGTGTGACCAGGGGGAGAACATGAGGAAGTGGGATGGTGAACCCACCTTTAAGCTGGAAGACTGTGTATGTGAACTGAGAGGAGAGACAGCTGTCAAGAAGAAGCCATGTAAGAAGGCTGTCAGTGTAGTCACTGCAGAAACACAAGAAGGTAATCAGCAATCTCCGAGATACAGAAGACTAAGATGACCTCCCTTGATCCTGAGGAGGGGACTTCTGGTCTGGCACAACAAGGGTCAGACAGTGAATGAATATTCTGACCAGGAACAGGAATAGAGGGGCCCTGCCTCTGGCCAGGAGGAGGAAAAGGACAACCAAGTATATTGGACTGTGTCACAGGAGAACAGTGCATCAACGGCAATACCACACAAACTGAGACTCTCTGGCTCCCATCCATGAGATAATTCGTCAACTGGAAAGCCAAGGTGTCAGCAGTAAAACCCACTTACCTTTCAATAGACCCATAAGACCAGTGCAAAAGCCTGATGGAGAGTGGAGGTTAACAGTAGATTATCATGGCCTGAATGATGTGACACCAGCATAGAGTGCTGCTGGACCAGATATGTTAGAGCTACAGTACGAACTGGAGTCAAAGGCAGCCAAGTGGTACATTACAACTGACATTGTCAATACATTTTTTTCAATTCCTTTAGCAGAAGAGTGCAGGTCACAGTTTGCTTTCACATGGAGGGGTGTCCAGGGCACCTGGAATCGACTGCCTTAGGAGTAGAAGCACAGGCCTACCATTTGTCATGGACTAATTCAAACTGCATTGGAAAAGGGTGATGGGGTGGACAAGACCTTGAGAGGAGACACAACCAGGACAACTGACCCAAACTGACCAAAGGGATATTCCATACCATATGGGCAGGAGTGATAGAGCAGCTTGGCGGGCATCTGGTGTCCAGACAAGGTCAAACCACCACAGTTGCATAGATATAGAAGGCATTGTCTATCCTTCAAAATCCTAGTAATATATACCTCAGTAGCAGATTTCTAGGGAACACAGATTTTATCCCATGTATATCACACTGTTTTCCTTTTACACAGACCAGTTTCCTTACCAAAGAACAGGCTTTATCAGTGTATGAAATGAGAGTGATCTGTATCCTCCTAATTGCTCATTGTTTAGCGAAGGGGGCGACGGGGGAATGGGGCATTGGTAGCCTATTTTATTACCTAAGGTTTGTTTTTTTTCTCAACTGGCAAAAGGACCATACTGGATCCAAAGAGCAGAGGTCAAATGTTAACTTCATCTGACATGTAACAAACAGAACAGAACAAAGCAGGAAGGGAGGGAAAGATGTGACTGACATACTCCAATGTCCATGAGAGTAGCTGGCAGCTTCATGTTACCAAAACATTTTATTTGTTTCAGCATTTTACAGCGGTTTTTGAGTTGTACTAAACTAATCCCATAATTTTTACAGTTTAGCTTTCAGAATTCATTTTCAAAATCAGACACAGGCATGGAAATGTATTGCCTTGAAAGCACTTAACATAACTGTTTCAGTAATGACTGTAGGTAACTAAAGTGATATCCACAGTGATTCAAAGCAGCTAACAAGGAATCCATTTAGAATACCATCTTTCTAGTTTCACAAGCATCCATGGAGCTATAAAAAATCTGTACTGTAATATGCTTGTCAGGTGACTAATGACCAGAATTAATTTGTTTTCACATCCCAAGATTCCTTTTCTGTTTTATCAACATTTAATTAAAACCATACAAACCCCTTTGTAGAGTGCAAGCTACTCCACAAATTCAACTACTGTAAAGACTGTGAAAACATGTAATACTGAATCTTGGTGTACAGTGGTATTTGCCACAGCAATGAGATCTGGTCTTGACCTGAGCTTCCAGCTCTTATCTCAGAAAACAGCAACACTTTTAATGATAGACTAGAAGCATAAGTAAATTATCTTACTGAGGATATGGTCAAAACAGAAATGAATGCTAGCACGTCCAGTTCTGTTTTCTGTTGTCAGTTTTAAAACCCTGGTTTTTATTTCTTTGGAGGCAAAAATTTCAGTTTAAAGAGAAGAATAAGCCCATTAGATAGCAAAGGTTCCAATCAACAACCATCCATGCTATAAGGTTTATGGTGTAATGTAAATGTTTGCTATGCAACCTTTTCTCAGTGGTACCACGCAGGAGGTTAAATTTGCTCTCCAGTTTGATATAACAGCTCTTAACAATGCAAACATACTTATTTCTATACTATTATCCATACTCTAACAGCATGTCCCAGCCACAATGAGGATCCTGCTGTCTCAATAAGGTAGAGAGATGGCCTTTGTCCCACTGAATTTGTGATAGAGTGATCTAAACAGAAGTAATTTTCTAGAGCACTCAAGTTAGAAGAATTAAGATCTTTTTCCAATATGTGATATCTACTGACTAGATTTAAGTGACACCCTAGTACTTAGATAATATACTGGTATTTGCTGTCATATCATTAACATACAATATCAGCTTTGTACAATACACTAAAATTATCGACTTGTCCAGTATTCATCCAGTCAGATACTCACTTTTAAAATTCCTTTCTGTACTTCTAGCATTATGAGAAATGAGGGAGGTAAGGTCCAAGTCTCATATGAATTCATAGGATGTTCCCCCAGGAGGACAAATTGAGTGTCATCACCTTCAGTTCATAAGGAGGGATTTAAGGCAAATACAGATTATATCAACTCTCAAAGTTCATGCAGAATATCTGCAGCACAGATGGGATTTCACCCAAATTTCTTGAGTTTTCACCCAAAATATCATCATTTCATTTTAATGATTTAATGTCTGGATGAAAAGTTCTTCTAAACAAAAGCTTTTGTTTTCTTAATCACATGACAACGCTTTGGAACTTTCTGATAACAGCTTTAGGAAAAATCTTACAAATTGAATGCCTGTTTTTATATAATAGAGGAAGTCATATGGTTTAATTCAGGCAGCTACAGCCAACATTTATCTCATGAGATATTTACATCAAATTTGTCTTGCACACATTTAGTTTTGTATGAATACGCTTCCCACCAGCAATGATGTAAAGTGTTAAAAGATGCCAAGTTATTGCTTAAAATGTTGCACCGATTACCAACATTTATTCCCTGGAGATAGGGAAAAGTCTGGCATTATGTATCACCCTCTTCTAAATATGAACATCTTGAGCAAAACAATCACAGTGAAGCACTGTGATTGTTGTCATGTCTGTAAAACTAATATTTCAGAGAGCTCCCAGTCCACAGATTAGGATCAGATTCATCCATTAAAGGTGAATGCAAAGAAAGATTCTTGCGACAGGACGAAAAAAATTTGTTTTGGAGTACTCACATGTCTGTAAGTCACTGAAAGTCTTCAAGTAAAGTCAGGATTTTCTAAAATTGACTCAGAAAAGATGAGTAATTTACAGAGCCTTATCAAACTGGCAATTTCATATCTTCTCTAAGGAAGAACAACAGAGTAATTTCTTCTGAATTCTAGATCAAACAAGAAAATTACTACTTAAGGACATAATACATTTTACATTGCTAAAATGAATTAGTGTCATAAAAGCTGAAGAATGTTTGCAATCTGATTTGTGATTTGTAACTATTTTTAGCCACCTAATGAAATGACACAAAGCAACAGTAGGAAAAATCTGGCCATCTAGAGAAAATGTGGGCTTTAAAGTTGACATGAATTTTATTCCTGATGCTTAATTTCTGCTTTCATGTAAGGAAACCAACCAACCAACCAACCAAATTAAAAAAAAATTAAAAAATAAAAAAGAAAGAAAAAGAAATTGAAAACAAGAAGAAATAAAAACCTATCCATGTCACAGTCAATTTGGCCTAAAAAAAAAAAAAAAAAAAAAAAAGTAACAATTAACATAAAGTGGATTGCCTTCAAATAGAACATGCATGTGAGTTTTGAAAAAATCTTGGCCTACTCAGAAAATTGTTAACTGCTAATAGCAACCATATTTTAAAGAGGAGCCTTTTTTTTTTTAAAGTTCAAATGCCTCACTGGTGTTACCAGAAATGTTCTTTTTTATTTTACTCACAGTTTCACATGGAACTTTTAGTGATCTCTAACAACGTGGTGCATTGCTTTCAAACACCACAGAAGCATTTAAATTCAGATTTTACCTACAGCAAACCTGGAAATTTTCAGAAAAAACCATATTTTGCAAATTTAAATTAAAGAATAAGAGGAGCTAAAATAAAACTTTTCTCAACAGACTCCCATTGCTATGTCATGTTCATTTGCAGTTGAACCTCACACAGGTACTCAATTTTTCCTGGTCACTTTTCTTATTTCTTCCTTTTCCCTCCTCAATTCATTTATTATATAAGTAAAAGCATATAGGGTTCATCTTTGATTGCTCATCAATTTTTAATCACAATCTAGCAAATAATTTGAAACAATCTGTCACAATAAGCTGTACACTTCTGTCACTTCTAAACAGCACTGAAACAGAAATATTTTCTTTCCCAAATATCTAATATTTCCACAGTTTCCTCTCAAACTCATGTATTATATCAGTCCTGGAATATAAAATAGCATTTGCAAATGCAATGGGAACACAAAACAGATTAAGTGTCTTGAATTGTTCCCTGCAGAGTTCTGTAGAGCTGTCTTCACATGTAGGCTTGCTGTTTTATGTCTCCCTTTGTGTCCACAAGGCTGCTTGCTGTTTGCAGGCCAGGCTGCTGTGAGGGGAGGTTGTTTCATGGGTGCCACACTGCAGTAGGTTTCTGCTCCCTCAAAGCCTTTGTATTATCCATGTAATTAGTTCACACAGACTGATTAAGGACAACATCCTTAAGCCTGGGTAACTAGAGTTTGTTTTCCCTCTACCAGATACTGAATCCAGACAGTTAGGGCTTCTGAAAATCGGGATAGTTTTGATCTATGTGCTATGATATAAATATAGGAGCTTAATCACTGACCTGGACATGGAATTGTTGCTTTAAGAACAACAACAATGTTATTATTAAAAGAAATAGAGAAACGAGCAACAAAACCATGGAGACATCATGATTTTCCCACAGTGAATTTTGTGACTTCTCATTATGAGGTTATGCAGAGGAGTGAAAAATGAAATAATTACATTTTAACATTTTGTGTTCTTAATGTTCCCACATTAAGTACAGGGGCACAGATACAGAAGAAACATTGCTGTGGCTGGCACAGTTCACAGTTCAGTTTGTGCTTCAGTCAAGCACCAAGATAGTTTTAGAAATAATCCAACATATATAGAAATATGTCAGAAGCACATCTTGATTGATTTAAATTTCATAGCTAGAACTTACCTGGTTACAGGTAGGGTGTTTTTTTTCCAATATTAAATTTTAACAGAAACTGTTGGCATAAATTTTTAATTAATTTCTTCAATATCCCTATGTGGGAATGCATTATCACTGGGGCTATTGATTCCTTTAGAAATTCATATGCTTGAAAATAACTTGTTACAACATAGCAGAAAATATTTTTTTAAGTCATGACATGGAAAATAACCAGGAGAAATATTTTGACATGTCTTGCCAGGTGGATTTTTTAGTTCTGTACAAGATAGGCAGTAGTTAGAGTTCTGATGGGTTTAAATATTCAGATCAATTGTCTTCCTGAAAGGGTTAGAGTTAACCTGGTGCGGGAAGCACTTACTAAGGAGAAAGTGTGATGGTATTTGTTTGCCTGCGTGCTGTCTGTGGGGCTCTGCAGCAGAAAGAGTTGTGCAGTGCATGTGGCTATCAGGTGATTTGACTGAGAAAGAACCAGAGCAGCTTTGCAATGAATTTGGCTGGGGAGGAGGTTGGAATTTAGGACAAGATATTCTAATCTCAGTGCAGTGATAGCTTGCAACTGCAGCTCTTATTAAAAAGCTCTGCTGAATTGCTGAGAACTGAGCATTTTGCTCATTCTGGCAAAAAGTCAATGAGTGAAAGTAAAATTGCACACACACACCCTTCTATTGTTCTGTTTGGAAACCTTCCATTGCTTAACAACCCTTTTCTATGAAAGGGGAGAAATGATGAAAACAATATCCCTATCTGAGGATTTGATAACACTCATTTAAACTTCCCCTCTCAAATATCTATCTACTGAAAAAATCCAGGTGAAAATTTCTTTTGTGAGATCTCCAGTCCTGCAATCATTACCACAATAGCTTTCAGCCCACCCACCTGGAATTCCTGGAAGAACTACCAGTATTTTATGCTGAAAGTCCCTTTTACAGAGATCATTATAACTTACATATTAATGAACTAATTTGATAGAATTATTCTGCACAGTAAGTCATACCACAGCTAACAGTCATATCAAAAGGGCTAACTTTTGTGTCTCTGATTATTTTGCAAAATCCTTAATCTTTGCCTGACAGGTTCACTGTAATTTCACTTCTCCAGGGAAACCTTTATCTCCCGTACAAGTTCAGACTCCCCATTTTCATTATCTGTACAATGTGTTGACATACGATATAACTAGCAACCACACAGAACAGTAACACTGAATGGTGGAAGAACATCTCCCTGTTTATATTACATGAAGGTTGATTTGATGGGCTGCAGCAATTGCCTCTGAGAGCAGACGTAAGAGCAGCCTGACTCTTTCAAGTTGACACTTTGCAAATACCATGCAGGGCTTGCCATGGCTGCATGCTTTGTATCAATTGCGCCAGGAGATACAGTAAATGTCACTCCCCAAAGCTGCGCATTACTAAATTAGTCCTAGTGTCAATTGTTATCTGGCAGTGGTCAGTTGCCAAGCCAGCACTGTACTTTCAAGGGCTTGCTGTTTTACAATGAAAAAGCGCAGGCCCAAAAGGGCTGAAGAACTACAGATGCCGGCAGCTGGAACACGTGAGGATTGCCAAGCGGCACTATTTCCTTTTGCGCTGCCTAATAAGGTAACTCGTGTCATTCCCTGGGTGCTTGCTTACAAACAGAGGACCAAATTTGTCCCTCTGTTGCACTCTTCTATAAGCACCATTGAGTGTAACCAGTGGCAGAACCTGGTCCGAAGGGTACGAGTGCAAAAGCAAATACAGTGTGACACAACCCAGACAGTAGACATATTTCTCCTGATGAGGAGAATGCCGTGGCTCCAACTCTGTTGCCTGAAGAGCAACGTGTGTTATGACTTCAGGGTTTCTTATTCTTCTGTAATTCAACTGTTGCAGAAAATAAACTTGTCTGGAAACCATGCATAAAAGCCCATCTAATTCCACATTTCATATATACAACATCATCTAAAGGAGATGATAGAAAACCAATCACTGGCCATGTTTGAATGCTGTTTTCATAACATTTCCTTTCTGAGCACAAAAAAAAATCCATAAGACAAGAAAAGAAAAATAATTACTGATCTAAATTACTTGTCTTACTATTGAATATTTCTTAGTTTATGTTTTAAAATTAATTCAGAGTTACATCTCATTTATTCCTCTGCATGTTGAGTCTTAATCTTCTTCACCACATCTTCATTCTCCCACATTATAGTGGCTTCATCTTAAGAACTGAAGTTAGACAGCTGACTTACAAGACACATTCAGAAGATCTGCCCTAATGCACTGTATTCCCTGAATGCTTTTATGAGAATGTAGAAAAATTCATAAACTCAGGCTGCTCCCCTTCAGTATGGTGTAAAATACCTCTTGTAGGCCAGCATAGGATATTTTTCCCACATTAGGTCTCAATCTGTCTTTATACTTACAATTAGGATTAAGTCCTTAAATTGTGAAGTTTGGAGCTTTGTAAAGATATACTCAAACTGAGTCTTTAATGCTGGGAATGGTGAGCTGTCTTGTCTTTCAGTAATATCCCTAGCCTTGGCAGAGAATCTTAGAAATGACTTAGCCGACAACTAGGAAATCACAGATGTACAATTTCACCCTCTCTGATTTAGGCAGAAGACAATGGGTCTTTGAAATTCAAAGCGTCTCTGGCTGCTGACCCTGTTCTGAGCTACTCTCCCAGTTTCCACACTCCCATACATCCTTAATATGTTTCACATGGTAGAGCTGTTGTTAGCAATGTGCACAGAACTTTATGTTTGGATCTGGCTTTTGGGTCTGGACCTTGTATGATGACAAAATACACCTCAACTATAATTCATTTCCACTTTCCTGTTGTAGCAAAATGGAGCAAAAGGCTGAACAAGGAACAGATTTACTGGATTGGAAGAAAGGGCCACGAGGTTGTGACACAAGAAAACTTGACATATAATAGGCAAACAGCCTCAAAGCAGTACTTTCTCACCTTCTAACTGGATGCTGTAAGCAGCTGACTATAGGGTCTTAAAATGATGGTTTTCTGGAGGGGGCCTCTTTGCTTGGTGTCTCACTAGCAAAGATGTCAAAGACATATGAATCCCACTCCTTTCTCCTACCTGGTGTAAGTCTGAATTTATTGATGCCAAATGAGGTACTTTAAATATACATCCCTGCAACTGAGTCAGATTTGTCCTTAGAGTTTTTTAAACACAATGAAAGGAAAATGTCCTGCAGGTAGGTAACACTTTTTTCAAGAGTGTTATAAAATGGCTCATAGGATATCACACCTAAACAATAATATCTTTTGAGATGTTTATGTAAAATAGAGAACCTTTTACAGAATAAAACGTCAGAGTGTTACAAATCTTCAGAGACACCCACTGCCTTCTTTCTGGAAGTGTTCCTGATGCCTTATCTCAGTGCTAGGATTTGTGACTGATACTCTTTAGTGTGCCAAATCTATCATGGGGATACCCTTGTCAGGCAGAAGAGATGAAATTAGTGGTATTACTAGAACTTGTGCCAAGATACAAATGTCCTAAACAAAGGGATAGTCATAGTATAGACAGGTAAATGGTGTAGTTTAACTACATCACCACTCACTTTCTCTCCAGACACTTTCTCTACATGCATTTTCAACTAACAATACTTTAAAATGTTACAAAGTCTCATTTTCTTTTACAATATAATTTTGTTGCAAATAGACATGGAAATAATTTAATTGTAAATAGGTTGAAGGGCATCTGTGCCGCAAGCACATAATGACTTAACTTCATGGACTTGTCAGATTTTTCAGAGCTCTTATTGTATATATATATGAAAGGGTGTGATAGGTTTTAACTAATTCTTGGTGAAGCTTAATAGGCAGTAGTAAATATTATACCTACTCAATTATTCCTTCTCGCTGATCACTCTTGAAAGAAGGTAGAGTAGCTCTTTTATTATGGCACTAAGTTAGGATGGAGACACTACTGTCACACTAAACTGATGTACTTTTATTGGCAAGTTATATAGCATATACAGCATGCTCTTTCCCTCATATTTCTCCAATACAAAGGATTTAGCAGAAAAAACAAAACAAAACAAAACAAAACACTTTTTTTTTTTTTTTCCTTATTTCAAGCTAGATCACCTGGGCCTTCAAAATCTCAATTGATTTCTCACACATACAGATTTTCAGAAAGTTTCAACATATCTGCATTGAGACAGAAAATGAGCTTCCATGATAGTATTTTTTGAAACTGGATCTTAGCACAAAGACATGAGAGAAGAAGAAATTCAGCTTCTGGGAGAAGGCCAGTCCTGATGCCATTAATTTAAACTCAGAAATGTAAAACTGTATTAGAAGCTTTTAGGACCTTACAAAAGCTCAGAGATATGTAAAGAAGTTTATAAATTATATTTCAGCAAGTTTGTCCTGGACTTAGCCTAAACCTTCAGAAAACTTGCTTCATATTTAATATTTGCTTAATAGGATCTTTTATTAAAGGATTTCAAAACAAAATTTGCAGTTATTAAAATATTTGGATTTATATCATCCCTGTGAGATACCAGTCTAAACTTGTGGATGAAGAAAAACCTGTAAACACAGGGGTTAAATACCCATGCCAGGTCAGAAACTAGCACTTAGTGGTAGGGCTTGGAATATAAACCAGACCTCTCAACAGCCAGAGCTTCGCTTTAGCCACATGTTCACTCTTACATGTACTGGGTGGCTAAAATAGCAGGTGATGTTTCTCACTGCTTAATTCAGCAGTCATGGCCTGTGGCAGGCAGTAAAGCAGAACTGGTTTTAAGGGGCCAGATTTCTTCTTTAAAGAGTTTAAAGCCATTTACTCCTATGAAGTTATTCTTAATTTGTCCTGATGCAGCTAATAGAAGAATCAGATGCATTTAGGATAAGGATATTTCTAATAAACTTCTACAGTCATTATAAATGACCTTTACATCTCATATATAGAAACCCAGTGATTTTAAGAGATGAACCAGGTCTCTTTGGGGTTTTTTTGGTAAATTTTGGACTTTTTGTCTTGCTTCAGCTACACAACTTAAATTGCATCCAGCTTGACTTAGCAATTCTCAGGCCAATAGTGACACTTTCCCAGGGTCCCTGCTGACTTGTGATATATTTATGCTAACAAAACAATATCCCATTTCTACCCTTCAATTATTCTTGTCCTGCCTAGTGCTATGAAAGAATACAACATGCAAGCCCAAGCTCAACATTACAAATCTATATACTATTTAGGAATATACACTAAACCAACATGCTAAAATACACATAAAGTAGGAATAGGGAGAAAAGCAACTTCTGAATTGCCAAAATACACATAGCATCATGCCATTCATTAGTCACTCGTCATTACTAATATGCATATGCAAGCATGCAGGAAGACAGCCCTCCTCATTAGCAATAGGGCTTTGCTACCAGTTCTTGTACAGATCTGTGGCAAGAATGTGTACTGAAACAGGTATAGTTCTACTATAAGAAGCCTGCATACACATTCTGAAAGTACAAGAAGACTATTTCCACGAACATGCAGTTTGGGTCCTTTTAATAATCTTTCAAGGTGCAGACACAGATCCAGCAGTCAGCAACAGAAAGCTCTAAGTGATGACAGAAAACACAAAATTCTTCAATTTGGACATAAAATCATAGAATCATAGAATAGTTTTGGCTGGAAGAGACCTACAAGATCATCAAGTCCAACCTTATTCCTAGCCCTATCAAAAACCACTAAACCATGTCCCTAAGCACAACATCTAACT